>JAFVLL020043567.1:0-19474 GCA_021397915.2 Tor tambroides
GCCCGGGGAGCAGTTGGGGGTTTGGTGCCTTGCTCAAGGGTCTCACCTCAGTCGTGGTATTGAGGCTGGAGAGAGTGCTGGTTATTCACTCCCCCACCTACAATCCCTGCCGGACCTGAGACTCGAACCCACGACCTTTGGGTTACAAGCCCAACTCTCTATCCATTAGGCCACGGCTGACCGACAATAAATATGAAAACTAGATGCAGTAAAACTCAAACAACTTTTATTTCTTTTTTACACAAATTACGATTTGCAGGGCCAGAGTTTCGATTAAGAAAGCCTAATTTTCACACAATTTCTTGAGCATTAATAAACAATGCAATAAACTTTCATTAAACAACAGAAGATGTAACATAAAAAGCCCAAATGCACATAACTGATAACTAAAACTATTAAAAAACATGATTATTTAAACAAAATACTTTCAAATGTGGAGTGTCACGCAGGGAATTCTGGGAATATCGGTTTACAGTTTTTGACTGCAAATTATACAACGATTTGTTATTTTTACTTCTAAAAACTGTAAAAATTAACAGCATTTTACTGTAAAATTACATGAAATGTCTGGTTAGATCTTTACAGTTTTTCCCTGTATATAATACGGGAACATACTGTTAACCTATTAACAGTTTTTTTTCAGTAGCGTTTTTACAAAATTTTACAGTTAAAATTACACTTATTTTTTACAGTGTAACCAGCAACAGCTTCACATGTTTTTTTGCAAGCATTTAAAGCATTAGCTGGTCTCCAAGTCTGACAAAGCTAGTTTTAAAGGCAACCCAGGCTCATTGAAAATATGGCGATATTTCTGTGCTATTTTAACTTCCTTCTACACAGGCTTGAGCTGTTTTGTTGAACCGTAGTTTTACGGTATTCGTGCAACGCTGTTTCGCGTGAGCTACCGAGCAAACCTACTTTGTCAGAAAACCCATACATATGAAGCTGTATATGTGACGCTAATGTTAAAAAGTATCCATTTTCAAATCTCGCAGTATCTTAAAATTGTTTTGAAGTCATAACATAATAATGCTCAAGAAATTGTGTGAAAATTAGGCTTTCTTAATCGAAACTCTGGCCCTGCAATCGCAATTTGTGCAAAAAAGAAATAAAAGTTGTTTGAGTTTTACTGCATCTAGTTTTCGTTTCAACTAGAAACTGCAGCTATTCATACGTATAGGTACGTTTTTTTTTTTTCCGCAGAATAGTAGGTAGAGGCACATATTTCCAGTGAGCCTGGGTGGTTTGGATATGCTTGTGAGGCTATGAGACCTGCTAAACCAAAGTAAATCACCTAAGACCAGCAAACCATCTGTGCTTTAAGCATTTTTAGCAGTGTACTGCAACATTTAGACCACAAACTGGTGGCTAGAGCTCTGTGGAAGACAACTGGATCTGTTTGCAATACTATCTCCATTTTTGTGAGTTTGTAAAATCTCACATGAAAAAAACACAACGCACACAAATTTTACGTCAGTTCAATTACAGAATGCAGCTGTCAATCCATATTTCACCGTAAACTGTATTTAACGCTCCAAAGTACTCTGCTGCTGGGTGAATGTAGCCTAAATGTACCAGCTGAACCTAAAACTGGACATAGTTTATACTTTAGTCAGCTCATTATTGTGTGGATTGTGGCTTACCACAGAAAAACCTTTATATGTGCATTGTTTGACATTTAAGTTCAGAATATAAATGTCACATGTTGCCACATTCTCATGTAAGCTTGAACACATTTATCCAACATTTGTCCAACATGCACAGCTGTTAAGGAAGTCACCAGCTGTGGCCGAACTGACTCTGCGTGAGCTATGTGAGCTATGAGGTCTCTCAAGACCCCTTACGCCTAGTCATCACCTCCACGAAGGTCAACCGCAGGAACTCAGGACAGTTTCACAAGCTGCTGAAGGTATGCGGGAGAAAGCACCATCTTGGATTACAAGACTACCCACATGTTTGGCTTCACAAGACTCAAGACAGTGCTTTGAAGACTTTGAAGACTCATATCTTGATAATTGCATTACATTCTTGTTTGCTGCTGTTTTACGTTTTACTGCTTGGCTCTCTGGGATACTTGATTGTAATTGGCCAATCGTGGCATTCTGCCATCAAATATATAGTATATATAGCATTATACGCTAAACTGTTTGATATTGTCTAAGGCAGCAGTTCCATACATAGCTCTGTCAGTTTTATTTATTTGGTAATGCAGTCATGTAATGAGTGTGATCATGTATGGTCAGCCAGTCGTTATTGCAAAATAAACCTCTTCTGGGATGCACAAAGTCTCATTTTGAGCACCCTGTGGGATTATTTTGCAATAATGGTTGGTTGCTTGCATATTATACAATTACATAATAGCTACTATCAGGATTCATAAGTATTTTTTCCATTCATTTTCCATTTAAAATAATTAAAAATGAAACAAAAAGACAAAGGTACAAGACAGTGTATGTTAACAGGAAACATTCACAATCCCATCAAACACTGCAAATGATATAATCAAGTGTAAAATGATGGAGAAACTATCACCTAATAATTGAGTTTTGTTTAGTATCTGTGCAGCACACACATTTTTTATGTTTGGACTTTAGAATTTCACATCGTATTTCATCCCTTTATGAGAAAATAAACTGAGATACAAATCTTTCTGTTGGTACTCACAAAATCTAGACGCACATCACAGGCATTGCAGCTGTACTTTCCGATGAGAACTTGCCTCAGAAGCCGATTACACCCACGACTAAACAAACATCTCTTTTCCTGGATATGCTGCTCTTTTTAGTCAAATCCTCACTTAGAATTCAGCCCTTCGAAAAACATTCACTTCCTTTTCATTATGGTACACATTCACGCTAAGATCGCCCAGAATTGGTGCATATGATTAGCTATAGCAAACATCAGCGCTGTTTTGTGCTGAAACATGAGCGATCGCTTATCTTTTAGTCTCTCGGCGGTCTTTACAAAAGTCTCACAGTACTACAGCGTTATCGAATCTTTTGCAGTCATTGAGAATAAGTGTTTCTTTTCCCTCAAGTCCTTCTCTCCTGTGGCCTAGACAAAATCTCTTTCATGAGTGACTTTAAACCAAAGGCTGTGTTTTTTGTATAAACTAACTGCCATAAAATTCAGGTGATAACACCACAGAGTAATTCTGCATAAATGAGGCAAACCCCTGGCTATCTGATAACACACTCTTGTGTTGCTAGAGCTGATTCAGACATGTTCCCCTGACGCAGACTCACGCAGAAAACAAAAAGATTATCATCAGGACAAAAATTCAAAGATTACTTCTCTAGTAATTTCTAAACCCAAATTTGATTCCACCGTCCTATACCCTTACCCATTGTATTGTTTAGGTCCATCTAGTATGTGTGCATCATCAGTGCAGACAGCAATGCTAGACAGTGATTCAGGAGTGAAGATTCTCTATGGATTTACTGTACCTTCAAAACACACACTGATTGACATTTGCATTTGTCTGCTGCAAGAGATGCGATGAATTCAAGCTGCTCTCCAAAGATAACTTATTCTGAGTTAAGATGTTATGAGAAATGTGTTATACTACCCAGAGCAATACAAAGATGCAAATGTTATGGCATCAACTGAAGCTTCGTTTCCCATTTCAAATATGGTCAAATTCACATCAGACCCAAAGTGGTCCACATTAAAGCTTTTGTGTGAAATTACCCTACAAGATAACTTTGGAGAACACAATGCATTGATATGTAAATGTAGGAAAACATATTGAAAAATGGTCAAACTTTCAGAGATGTTTAAAGAGGTTTTTTTTACCTTGAAATGTTGAAGTTGTAGAACAAGTTCATCGAGTTGTCTTCTTTTGTCCTCTATCTCGGCTTGTCTTTTCCGTTTTTCCTGAAAATATAATAGAATTTGTTTTTGTTATATCACTGAGAGGAACTTTTAAAAGATTTTTTAATGATAAACAAGTCATTTTGTGTGACAATGAGACAAATAATTTCAGCTTAGTTAGGATGACCTAAATTTCCTAAAATGTCCAGCTTTTGGCTTCGTTTTTCTATTGAAATGCTCTCTGCAATCCTCATCCATTATTTTTATGCATATTTGCATTGTTTTGATCGTTCTCTGTAGATCCCACTTCCTCACGCCGCGATTGGTCAATTACGCACAATGCCTGCATGCTATTGGTCAAACTAATTTTCAGTCATTACCTTCAGCAAGTCTGAAAACAAAGTCAAAACCCAGATACTTATTTCACCCAAGCTTAGTAGTGCATGGAATGAGTTTAAACTGATTTTAATAGAAGCTTGTTTGCCAATTTTTTTTCCAAGTATTTTCAAGGTTTTTCATTCATTCATTCATTCATTCAATTTTATTTATATAGCACTGTATAAATACAACTAAGTTGCCCAAAGTGCTTTACAGAATAGAACAGACAATCATACCTCAGTATAATGATAGTACAACCATTAAAACTAATCCTAAACCTTTTTATTGTTTGAGATTTATTTGTGATATTTGCTAAGGCAAGCATAACTATTAGCCTTTCGGCTATTTATAGCTAAATACTTAAGCAGCTGTTTCATTTCTAACAACAACAGACTAAAAACAGGAAGTCATCAATTTCCAATTCATAGCTGCACAGGGGCAGACATAATTGTTTAGGCTGTTAAACATAACAAGTACATTCACATTTTCTGCAGAAAAAGTGAAACCTTGGTTGAAAACATGACCCACCGGAACAACACATTTAGAAAGGTTTGTCCACAACTTTGCAACACTGTATATAATATAATCATATCACATCATAACCCTAAACTCAAGTTTTTACAGCCCGTCTCTACAGGTGATCTAATTCTTATTCACTTTACATGAGCAGAGAAGCCCATAGAGGGAAACTTAGCCATATATGTAGGTTACTGAGGTTCTGGAGTGTGTGTTCAAATATCTTGGCCGGCTCTGACACAGTTTCACGAGTGCATTCCTGCAGTCAGTGTGTGCTCTCCAGTGAGCTCCGCTGAGGGAAAACTGATATGTTATCCAGATGTGAACAAATGCGCCTCTAGAAATGGACCCTTACATATCCGTCAGTGAATAATACCACTGGATTTCACATGAAAGCTAACTGTTAATCGTTTTTATGTCTTCTTTTAAAAGCTAAGCACTGAAACTGAAACATAATCCCTGATTTTGACATGTTGAGAAAGATAAAACACGAGGAAAGATCAGATTACCTTCTACTCCAGACTAGTCAGACCTGAAACTTCCAGCAAGAGAGCCATCATTTAGAAGTGCATGATGGAGAAACTTGGTCTGAGAAAGACCTTTTCATAGCAAATTTATCACTGTAAGTGAAACATTAATGTGCCTCTCTCATTTACTTATTACTGTATATGTATGTGTGTTTGTATATGAATGTGCTTTTACTATGGAGTTGATGAATACTAATGACATCCTGTTGAAATAACACATGAACAGCAGAAAATACAAAGCAGAAGCAGAGAGATTGTTTTGGCATCAGATCTCATGCCCCATCGTGAACAGTCATGCCAACTGGAAGTGCTCACGATGTGTCTGCCTAACTTCATTCATCCGGGCCAAGAAAGCCACCACAATAATCTGTAAAATATACACTTTGTAGGATGATTATCATTCTGGCACCTGAAATATAAACTCTGGTACACTGGAATAATCATTTTTTTAATTCCAAATGAAATTATATCAGCAAAGACTATAAATATAAGGCTTAAACAAACACACTTCTGGTTAAACCAGATTATACACAACCGCCTTTTTCTGAATGTGATGTTATTAGTCTTTTCAGCTTGGACAATTTTAATGCCTTTTTTATGCACACAAATATTCCATTTGTGCTTTTATTAACTGAACATGTCATAAACATTCAATCTTCATATTGTTTTATTTCAGAAAATTATATCTAATGTTAAAACTGATCACAAATGTAGCTTTTCCCTATATTTCAGAATAATGTGAATGTAA
Source organism: Tor tambroides (assembly GCA_021397915.2). Taxonomy (NCBI): domain Eukaryota; kingdom Metazoa; phylum Chordata; class Actinopteri; order Cypriniformes; family Cyprinidae; genus Tor; species Tor tambroides. Next base: position 5,983 of record JAFVLL020043567.1, read on the forward strand.
TAGTAAGTAGGTTTTTGTGCAGAGTGCTTTTTTTTATATTAATGCACTATACATGTATTTGGATTAAAGTGTTGGGTAAATTAATATATAACGATATGGCAAAAATATCAAAAAGAGAAGTATGTTAGTATGTTAGTTTCTGAATCCAGGAAGTGACAATGAATCATCAAAACATTCTGGCCCAAAACATTTAAGTAAAATAAGAACAACAATATATGCAAATTTGGTAACACTTTAGATTGATTTAGGGAACACTATTCACTATTAACTAGTTGCTTATTAGCATGCATATTACTAGCATTTTGGCTGTTTAGCAGTAATTACGGTAACACTTTATTTTAGGGTCTCTTAACTAGTTGCTTATTAGCATGCATATTACTAGAATATTAGCCATTTATTAGTAGTAATTAAGCACATATTAATGCCTTATTCTACATGACCTTATTCTACATCCCTAATCCTACCCAATACCTAAACTTAACAACTACCTTACTAACTATTAATAAGCAGCAAATGAGAAGTTTATTGAGGGAAAAGTCATAGTTAATAGTGAATAAGTGTTCCCTATTCTAAAGTGTTACCGTAATTACAAAGCCCATATTAACTCTAAACATAACTACTACAACGACTACCTCACTTACTGTCAATAAGCAGCAAATTATAAATATATATATTTCAGATTTTTGGGCCTTTTGATAATTTAAAATGCATCACAAAGCATATCAAAATGTATTGTGCTGTATGCACTTTAAACATCATGGCTCTGTCCTTTATAAACACAGATGTTTTTTTAATGTGTATCACAACAACGTCAACTCTGAATCTATGCAAGCAATTTCTCATGTGACGGCAGGGCTGTAATTACACCGGCAGGGCGTTCGTCACTGGTTACATGCCCCTACGGACTGGCACGACACTCCACGCCCCTCTCATCTGGACACAAAACTAAAGCCAGATCTATTTCACACCAAGTATGCGACACATACCAGAGCTCAGAGTAACATACAGGAATAGGCCAGCAGCAAGAGTCGTTCCTCACCACGGACACGTAAGCTGTGGCCCAAACATCTCCAAATATCCCTCACGCGGAGGCTAATTTCCAGACAGACCGTAGCATCTGTAAAAAACTGGGGATATGAGTTGAGCATGAAAACAGCTAATAAAAATGCTCAGTGACGTTGAGCCTGTTGGGCTGGTGAGACCCAAACAATGAGGATTTGTTTCCCAGCTCAAATGGAAAACATCTGCATGGCGGTACTAAAGCCTCCCCCTCCATCTCTAAAGATCCCATCAAACACCCGAGAGCCTCTCTTCGGTTCATTCGATTTCTCTTTTGCTACAGACAAAATATAAGAGACTTCCTGAGATCTAAGGTTTAACAGAAACAGTTGGAAATCCACCGAGGATGTCACTATAGCCGAGTCCAAGTTCAGAGGGTAAAAATCTTGGCCATGTACTCCTACACAGGCCACATTCCCTGCTGACGAATACTGCTTCCCATGTTGTGTGTAACAAGGCTTGATGCTTACTTTTTCCCCAAGGAGTACATAAAAGTCTTCACAATGAGAACTGATTAAACAGAGAGAAGCTAATTTAATGCAATACACAATTTTTTGCATAACCAAACTACCAATAATAGGATAATGCAGGACTTTGAATTGTAAATAAGCTGGAAATACACAGGGACTCTTATTCTGAAATGTGTTTATTGTTACACTATTTAAAATTCTTAACACTTTTTACAACCTTGTATTTCATAAAACTGATGTTTTTATACTTTTTAAGGACCTTCTGGGATTTTTTTATTCACTCACATGTTCCTAAATACATTTTAGTCATATTTTAAGTAAAACACTGTTGAGTCCTAGTTTAACCAACTACAATGAAAATACTGTAAATATACAGTCCAATGTACTGTTAATATGAAAGAATTTTCTGTATTGATCTGTAAACTTGTCAAATGTGTATGGATAGGCAAACGCTGAAAGTAATCCACATATTAAGTCATAAAGATTACTTTATAGTGAAGACTACACTCTTAAAAATAAAGGTGCTTAAAAGGTTCTTCACAGCGATGCCATAGAAGAACCATTTTTGGTTCCACAAAGAACCATTCTGTCAAAGAAACATCTCTTTCTTACCTTTTTATAATCTGAAGAACCTTCTTTCGCCACAAAGAACCTTTAGTGAAACAGAAAGGTTCTTCAGATGTTAAAGGTTCTTCATGGAACCATTTAGACAAAAAGATTCTTCTATGGCATCGTGAAGTTCCTTTAATTTTAAGAGTGTAGGTGGAAATATCATGGCTGATGCATGGTGCGTTTACAGCTGCGATCTCAATTCATATAATATCTGTTAATATGTGATATTCTAAATGGGACCAAAAATTCCCCAAACTCAAACTTTATAATGACTTGGGCATTTTGAATTGCTTAAAAACCAACAACAACGATGAACACTCTAACAAACGTCTGTAAAAATACTTCCCAATGTGCTGTGCTAATAAGAAGGGACTTTGCTTACAAGTGTTCTGAATTAAGCATTGCATTGTTTTTTGTTTTAGGGTTGAAGGAAATGACGGTAAAATTAACGAAAATGTTCTGGTTCGAAAAACCATGAAAACACTATTCTGACAGGACATTATACATATTTCAAAGGTTTTTATTTTCTTACACACTTGAAATGAAGATGCAAACAGTAAGCTTCATGGTGGTCTGTGATAAGATGTGATGTATTTTCATACTACTTGGTCATTTCCAGTGAAGTACACAAGTATGCCAGTTGGGATGAAGCCATGACCGAGGAGCCAATGAGTCACAGCAAATGGACTCAACAAAACATTCGTTGAGATTGAGAAACAGTCCATTTCCTCTGTTGTATGCGACCAATGCCCCGAGCTGTCAAAGTATGTGTCACTGTTGACTCCTACTACTGACGCCTCCAGTGCAAGCAATGCTGACATTTCTGATTGAAATGCTCTTTAACAAAGACTAACTAATACATGGATCATTTTTGTATTTGCTTAGTTATTTTATTTCTTTACAGCAATAGGATTTAATAGAGCAACTTGGCTTAAGTTTCCATAGACTTCAGCAATGCCTCATGTATCTCAAAGTCCACAAATGTCAGAGATCTCAATATGAAATCACACATTTTTCATCCAATTTTTCTAAGAGTAAATGATCTGATACTGTACAGTATGCAATCCACTTCATTTTTATATGCTCTTAACTGGAGACATACAAGAGTGAGAGCATGTTTTTTTCCCCCCAAGAAATTTTAGGTGAAACATCTGAGACAGCTAATAACAAACCGAAAAGCACCTTCAAGACTACTAAATTATGAAAGACCAAAATCTGTGCATTCATTTTTCTTGCAAATGCAGGCAGTCTTTTGTTTTCATTGTGTCTCTTATTTGCTAAAAGATGTCTTAAAGTCTGATGATAGCTCTTTATCAAGAGTCAAGCACTTGTCCCAGAGGACAGGCAAAAATAGACTGGACATGGTTTTCCCAGAAAGCTCTATGAGAAAGGAAGTCTTCAAGAAGTTCTCGTGCTACTGGTTTGAAACTCATTTGAAGGGGTGAAGTGATGGCACTCCATAAAGACTGCTGATATATTAATATAATTACACAATAATGTCAAAGTTTATGTCATTTAGAATTTTTTTTGAGGACAGTTTATTGCTTTCGAACAGATAGTTTAACATGCTATCATGGCATTTCTTTTTTTTTAAACTCTTCTTTATGTTTTGGTGAATTGGTGGTGTATTTGTACAAAAATATGTTTCCTTACAAATTGGCACCTCATAAAACAGTTATGTTTTCTCATGAGATTGGGTTAGACAAGTCTCTCATGAGATTCCTGTAGACTTGTTTGCTGTTAGATGAAAAAGCATAATTTTCAAAAACCTTACTTCTCTATATTTTGATTTCCAGGGGAGATTTTCTTTTTTTGCACTTTTTAAGTACATTCAAATCAGTCAAAAGGTGATTTATCTTTCAACTAAACAACATTTATTACCTGCATGCCATAGTGCATGAAACACCATGAAATTATGACTAGAATGACCTTAAACTACACATGTGAGATTAAAGTTATGATTCAACAGTGACTCAACCTCATTATTAACTCTGAAAGGGAATTCTTGAGGAGTAGATCATGCAGACTTGATGTGTAATACACTATTCATCTGCTAGTAACATTCTTTAACTGACCTTATTGCATCTTGCATGTCAGTTAAACCACATAAACCACAAGTCCCTGCGTTTAATCAACATGTACTTCAAAAAGAAATAATATCAGGCAAACACATCTATTGGATGCTTAAGGTCGTGGTTATTTCTTCAAAAATTCCCCTACATCAATGTGAAAGTCTGCAGTCCATTATTTAAATTGGAAAATAATGTGTTTTTTTTTTTTTTCATCTGGAAGAGAACAACAAATCTCTGCACTTAATAATGCATGCGTACAAAAATGACAATAAACACTGGAGTTCACACATTAAGTATAAAATGCATAATGATGTCTAACCAATAATGTACATCCTTCATCAATATCATCAATTATACATTGTGTGGTCAGTTTTCTGATGGTCAAAGCTGGGAGTCCGTATGATCAACCCGTTGTGAACTTGTCTCACACAAAATTCACGAGTGCATGGATTGCTATGACTGGATTTCACCTACAGTATACTGGATAATAAAAAAATATTAAAGTGGCGGAGAGTTCTTAAATTCTGACTAGTCTTGATATCAAAGTTGACACTACTAGAATTCATTGTTTTGTTTCTGTGGTTTATTTATTTTTTAAATTATTGCTGGGCAACGATTAATCGTGATTAATCGCATCCAAAAATAAAAGTTTTTGTTTATATAATATGAGTGTGTACTGTGTATATTTATTATGTATATATAAAGACACGCACATACAGTATATATTTTGAAAATATTTACATGTATTTACAGGTTTATATTTATATTCATATAATTTATATTATAAATACTTTTATATAAATATTTTTCTTAAATATATACATGCATGTGTTTGTATTTATATACACTAGTCAACATTTGAAGTGGATCAAAACATTTCATCAAAGTTGTCCTAAAACCTAAAACCAAAATGCATTCTTGTCTCAGAACAACTTTGATGAACTTCAAATGTTGACTACTGTATACATAATAAATATACATGGTTCACAGACATATATTATGTAAACAAAAACTTTTATTTTGGATGCGATTAATCGCGATTAATCGTTGCCCAGCAATAATTTAAATATGACGTTGTGATTGGCTCAGATCACTGAGTTGGGTGGCAAACTTATGTCTGCCTCTCCTATTACAGTGGTATTCACAAGCATGACAGAAAATGACAGATCCAAATTCAACAGTGTGGAAGTATTTGCAGCTTTTTGACAAAATAACACAATTTTGTTATGAATTACGTAAGAATACAGCAAGTCCACAAGTGTGTGACTTTCTCACTCACTCCCCCATGCTGCTTGTGGCTTCAGGGGCATAGCTTTCACACCTCTCTCTCGCCTTCTCCCACCCTCTCTTCATTTCTCTATATTCTGTTCAATGATTTAACTGGATATAAGCAGCAAATTGGGAATGATGTTGTTATATATCATTTTTAGGTAATTTTTCTAAAATGGGACAATTGTAATTTGGAAAGTTATACTAAAAGTCTACTGTTAATAATTTTGTGACATAATTTGAAAATATGTACAAATAAAAGGCTAAACTTGTTATTTTACACATTTTTTGGGACAGCAGATTTAAAGATAGCAGTATATGAACACAGAATCTGAACAGATCTCAGAGGAGATTTCTCCTCTTATAACTGGTCACACATACAGTAAAAGTAAACTTAGCTGTGTAAATTACAGAAAACATCAACATAACTTCCTCCCAGCTTTGTTGAATAATAAGGTCAGCCCTAATAACATCCTGTGAAAGTAAAAAAAAAAAAAAAATCATAAAACCATATTATAATTGCATCCTGTGCATAAAGCTACACACACCGCATCACTGGGGTGTGCATCGTCCTACAAGAGCTAGATGAGAAACATACAGTATGCAGAGGACTGGCCTGAGCCCTCTATCTAGGTGGCAATGAACCAGATAAAACCAGGTGACAGTCTTTCATTTCATTAATGCAAACCACATACAGCAAATTATGTCTTAGGTGAACTACTAATATAGAGTCCACATTGCAAACATATTTAAAGAGAAATACAGTACATGCTGGTATGAGTGCATAGCTGTTCTCATGTGCTCATGGGCTATTTTCGATCCATGTGTTCTCTCCAATGTCAGCAGAGTTACATCTTGCTGGTAGAACATACAATTTGGACTGAATTTTGATGACATTCCAGAATTTGATCACACCATTTTTCTTAAAATCACATAGAAACATTGTCTCATCCTATGGCGTGAGTTGAGTTTTTATCCAGCCAATTGAAATTGGGGGTGTGGTCAGAAAACCACTATATTTGCAATCTTGAATTTGACTACTAATATCTCATGCCTTTATTTGTTAGCTGTGGGAAACTGACATTGGTCAGTTCAGACATTGCTAATTGGATCATGGGACAGCAGCAGGTGTTGACCGGTCACATTATTTTCGTGTTCCGGTCAAACAAAAAATGTTTGACATTTGCGATTGAATGCAACTGGCATAACATACATTCCAAGGTATGACCCCTTCAGCTGCCAAGTATACTAAGAAAAGAGTAGGTTAGTGGTTAATGTTCTGTGAGGGACACCCAAAAGTTGAAGCTCCCAAATCCAAAGGGATGATCTGGTCACCATTGTGCCCTTAATCGACACACTCAGGTTGCCCAATAATCAAGTTTTAACTAGTGTACTGTAATTTTCACTGTAATGGTCCCACTTTACATTGTGTCGTTAACTACTATGTACTTACATTTAAATTAATAATTTGGTACAGTACACTTATTGTGTACATGTTTTTACATTGTACTTATATTTAAAAATACCTGCATGTAATTACATCTGTAATTAATTTCTGTAATTACATTTATAATTACACTGCTGACCCATCCATTAAAACTTAACCCACCCTTAAACCTACCCATACCACCAAACCTGTCCCTAACCTTACTCATATCCCACCTCAATAGCAGCAGAAGTGTTTTGCAATACAATATGAACACAATAAGTACAATGTACTTATTTTTTGATGTAACTAAGGCCACCTAATTTAAAGTGGGACCAAAATTTCTGATAACTACTTAATGATTGTTAACAAAACTATTACAAAGACGAAATTACCAGTGCATCAATATGATAAGCAATTTGCAAAAGAATGACAACTTAAATGAGAAAACTCAATAAAATGACAGATTTTACTCAGAATGTACTCAAAAATTACATAGATTTACTTCAGTTTTCATATTTTTCAATCATTGTTAGGTGTTATGATTTAATTTGCAATGAAACAGAATGACAGATTTTTTCTTTTGTATTGTGATGTTCATCCGAATGCAAAGGATCATTAAAAAAGGACTGGATGGTGGAGATTTGGTTGTATGCATCGCTTGTTGATTGGATGTTTAGATGTGGAGACGCTTTTGAGAGCCTCATGGGATGGGATTTAAGCAAACTAAATAATTGGAAAAGTTCTGCATTCATCACCAGAGTGAAGTCGTTTAGTTGCTTATTAGCATGCCTATTATTAACATGTTGGCTATTTTAAAGCACATATTCTGCATGACCATATTTTACATCCCTAATCCTACCAAATACCTAAACTTAACAACTACCTTACTAACTATTATTAAGCAGCAAATTAGGAGTTTATTGAGGCATATGTCATAGTTAACAGATTTGTTCATAGTGAGAATTGGACCTTAAAATAAAGCATGACCAGGCATTTTGATTAAACATTACCAAGTCAAAACATTTTCTGTAAATGAAACATATACAATGATGAATCATTCACAATAAGATCTATAACATGCATTTTGGAAATAGATAATGTGAATTGAAATATTATGCTGACTTTAACCTCCTATGCCAAAGTACAGTCTATATTGACTACCTAAAAACAAACTAAAACTAAACATAAATTGAAAATCTAAACATAAACCAATATAAAAAAGTGCAAATTTCAGTGTAAGTGACGCTGTGAGCGACATAAATCAGTGCTGATGTTTGTTACCCTCATGCAACATCCAGAAATACCTGACTCTGCTGTGCTAATTAGCAGAAAGGCTTTCAGTTACAGCACAGTTCCCAATACTTGTTTCAGAAATGCAGCTGAGCCCCCACACCCGAGAGCTCTGGGAATCCAAACCCACCTGAGGGCCACCCCACCTCTGTGAAATATGCGAACCCCAAGCCAAATCATCACAGACAGCTGCTGCTAAATTTAACCCGATAGTAATGGCTGCCTGTGCTACGCTAACAAGAGCACAGTGTAAATGAGGCCTCTAGTAAAGGTCTAGACCTGAGCTTGACTAAATTAATCCATGTAAACAAGTCAGAACTGCAGGCATTTAAGACAAGAGGGAAGTCCGCCCATGTGCAATCACCTCCGCCCAGTGTACCGCAAGTAGCAACCCGCTAACCCCTTTCTCATCTGAGCTAGCGACATTCCCTCACTTGATGGACTGAAAAGAAAAGCCACAGATTTGGACCCAATGACTGTCCTGTGCAGCAGCAGCAGCCTGTGGTTTGAGGCAATGGACCAGAAACATAGCTAGCTAGCAAACCCTCACTTACTGTAATGTAACAAAAGGGAATTGTTTGGCAATCCAATCAAAAATCAGTTCTTCTATATCTTAATGGCATGCTTTTTAAAACAGATAAAGTGATATTCAAATAGTTTATCAGTCAGGCAGTCAATTTTTGGTTAGCATTGTTGACGCAAGGGAGTCTATATTCACCACTAGTAGAAACCGATATTTATAATGCGCTCCCAGCAAAACAGCATGATAGAACACAGTGATGAAGATATAAATGTTAGTGCAACAGGCCAGCATACGATTCCAATACAACAACCATTAAACATCCACTACATTTCAGTAATCTTCTTGAGGTATAGCTTAGTTTAGCTCATTTCAAAAACACAACTGCTTGGCCAACATCAAGCAGCCCACAGGCTTTGCTTTTCTGGAGAGCATGGGAAACCAAGCAAAGCCCAGATAAAGCATGTGGTTGGGGTAAGAGAGATGTTGGCTGGATATTGAGTGAAACTAGAAACCCCAAATTGGAAATCTACAGGCAAAGTCTTGTGGTACTTTCCCTCTTGAAGGCAAGTCCAAATTAAAAGCTTTCTAATGAGCGCAACGTACATAAAGTACTGACCGTTATACAATCTTTGAACATCAAACCTCCACACAAGTTTCAGTTACAACACCAGGCCGCTGTTATGTTATTAAAATTGCATGTGCATTTGACAATAAAACTGCAACCCGATAATAAAATACAGGATGGTTGTTGCAAACTGGGTTGACATGAAAATATGTTGTGTTGTTGGTGCAATATGCTGCTAATTTGTAGTGTTTACTAAGGCAATCATCTCATCATACTTAGTGTTAGGGATTTGTGCAACCCCCAATCCAGGGGTGACAGCCAACCTAGTTTAGTTCTAATCCCAGTGAAACACACATAAATCAGCTGATCAAAATCTTCAGGATCACTACTGTCAGAAATTGCATATTCTCTGAGTAGCTACTACATTTGATGAAAAACTTACTTTGCAACCATTGCATTTTTTTTATTGGACATTGCATGTGAGTCTAATATGAAAGTAATCTGGACGTACAACATCCGCCATGTTGGGTTTGTCATGTGACCTGTGGCATTAGTTGCATGCCATTTATAGCTTCTCTCACATGGCCTCATGGGATATTAAGTCCAATGGATGTGCACTTCAGAATCCCAGTAGAAGTAGTAGGTCATCAGGCTACTCTTCCTGCATTTCGAAAACTGTATATTCGGACATACTACTCTTTTGCCACACGGTTTTTGTATACCCCTGCTGAAAAAACAAACAAACAATAGAAACCATCACAGAAATTCTAATGGTTTCCACTAAAAATACCATTACAAACATTACAAACCATTAACTTTTACACATTAAAACCATTAAAAATGGTATTCTGTAGTGTGTTTTGGGACATGTTCCATTAGGATTTAGTGGTTTTAACAAGCCACCAATAGAAGACGACCAATTACCAACAGAAACCTACAGTCCATTTCAGTTTCCATTGAAACACAATACAAGTCCCATTATAACCAGTAAAACAATTACAAATTTTGTGATGGTGTCCATTGGTTTTTTTCAGTAGGGACTATTAAATATAGAAGTAAGCTCATGCGATATAGCATTGCACTTGTGAGGTGAAGCGCTCAGGTACAAATCCTGTGAAACTACGGTTCGACAAAATGGCTCAAACACATGTATAAAGAAGTTAAAACAGCACAGTTGCATCAGAAAATGCACTTTTATATCACTTTTTCTTTCGTTAACACTATCGGGTAGGTTTAGGGTTGGGTTTGGTGAAGGAGCATGAACATGACAGAGCATTAACCTTTTAACGTCACTCTCTGGACATTTCAATTCTAACTGGCACAATACATACCTGAAGCAACATAATCATCACAGCAATAAATGCCTGTACCAATGTAATAAAATAGAATTAAAATGTGGCCACTTTCACGTATTTAATGCACTTTTTATTGCCACTCACTGGACATTTCAGGTAACACTTTAGTATAGGGACCAGTTCTCACTATTAACTAGTTGCTTATTAGCATGCCTATTATTAACATATCGGCTGTTTATTAGAACTTATAAAGCACATATTTTGCATGACCATATTCTACATCCATAATCCGACCTAATACCTTAACAACTGCCTTACTATTATATGGCGTTGGAGCTAAACTTTGCAGAACTGAAGTCTTGCCATGCAACAACTTTTTAGTCACCAAGAACACCCAGCACACTACCTTGTAATACTATTAACTACCCAAAAGACCCCATAGCAACACGCTAGAAACCTCCCAGAACACATTAGCAATCTCATATCAATGCCTTGGCAATCACCCACAACATTCTAGCACTGTGGTGCGACTTCCGCACTGGCAACCACCACTCGTTACATCTTACATCTATTACAAATCTCAGCCGCTCAAAGCACAATGGGTCAAAGATGGCTGATTTTATCCATTTGACTCCGAGTTAAGTTGTTAAGCTACCACGCCATATTAATCGTACTGTGTGAGACTATAACAGCTTTCCATTGAGCTACCGTCAAAACAGACAGCGCCATAAAGTTTCACCACCTCATTAATGTCACTCTTTTTCCCTATTATTAAAAAAAAGGGGAAACCCACGTGCTGTTTCTGCCTATGCTGGTCAAATATCAGTCGGAGAGTTTCTGTGACTGATATATGAATCACTTTGTCTGACTGACTGTTTGGGAATAGATTACTAGAGGAGAATTACTTGATGAAAACCAACTAATATTTTGGTTCAAGGCATGACTCAAACACACGGCACACCAAATACTAAGTTTGTGAGTCTTTGCCATGTGTGCTCAAGCATTGCAGTCGCACCATGCGGCTGATGTTACAATTATGCTGAAAAAGTGATTCACAATGCCATTACTACTATGTACATTTACTCAATACCAACAACAGATGTCAAGAAAATGTTGTGTATATTATGTTCACAACTATCAGATGTGATAAAAGTGCTGAATTCCTGCTAAAATGCGGGAAAATAATCACGCAATTAATTTTAGCTATTGGAGGCCAAACAGCCGCTCTGGCAAATTAACTTTCAATGCCAAAGCAATCTAGCAGACACTATTTACATTATCTCGGCTTGTTTCGAGAAGCAGTCATCCCTCAATGCTTGAGATGCTGCCAGACACTGTATAACTTTAATTATTTATATTTCCTCTGTCTGAGCACAGCACCATTACCACAGGCCTGCTATCTCAACACTTAAACTTCCATTCATCAAACGTCATCTAAAAGGCATTACCCTGCTACAGTTCTAGCTGCCAAGAATCAATTTTCATTGTTAGACTTGAAACACTTTTAATTAGCGGTGTTTCTTAAGGCAAGCATCACTATATTGCTCATAAAGGTTAGTGATTTGAAGAAAGAGAGGTGTACTATTACATTGGATTAATAGTCTTTGCCGGATGGATGATAAAAAATCTAAAAATCTACAGACTGTTTTAAGCCAGATCTAGAGACCATCTTGAAGACCATGTATAAACACCCAACCAGGGGTGCATTTTCCAAAAGCATTGTTAGCTAACTATGGTTGCAAGTTCTGTTAAACTCAATTGGTAATGACAGAACTTGCAACCATAGTTGCTTTTGGGAAATGCACTCCAGAGCGGTCTTGCATTGTGGCGGCAATTTTTGCATAGATATGCACCACTCACATTATCTTCAAAAGTGAATCGGATAACTATATAATGAGTTCCTAGTGTATACCAACACATGCTGGTCCCTACAACCTATTTTTGCAATGTGTATTCTACGGAATCACAAAGATGTAAGCAATGTAGCCAAAATAGTTTTCCATCTGTTGCTCACTGCTGGTCTATGCAGAAGGGTTGACCTGGAGCCAGATTTAGTCTCTCTTTTAGTCACATCTCAAATTCTTGCCCTCTGGTTCATATAGGGTGATTCGTCAATAGTGAATCTTCTTTTAATGAGAACACACCAAACGGCACCAAAACTATTGGGTCTACAAGCTTCTATAACATGCATTCATTTGGGACTGATTTCAAACAAACTAGTTTTTAATGCTTTTCTTGTGTATAGTTATGATCGTATCAACAACTATGTTAGTATCAAAGAAAAAGGATTTGTGTAAGAACAAAGCAACACAGAACTCACCGCCAGGGCTTGGAGCCTTTCCTTATGAAGTTCAGCTTCAGCCATCCTGGAAAAACAAAGGCAGAATTCTCAGTAACCGTGAGATTGGTAATCCCAAGTGTGTTTGTGTGTGTTGGGCGGAAGGTGAGCAAGTTAACAGACACACACACAATGCACAGTCTGCCCTGGTCCTCTGAAGTAAGCCAGCCAGTGAAAGACACAGTGTACTGAGGGCAAGATCTTCTCATTCACTGGCCATGTGTCTGCCAGACTGTCTCTCTCTCTCTGTCGTTCTCTCTCTCCTCCTACATCCCTCCCTCTCCGTCACTGGCCGGGTTATGGACAGATGACAGAGTCTTGAACCCGCCCCCTGTGTTTGGAAGAGAGCTACAGGCGAGCAGGCAGAGAGATGTCACTAAGAGTAGGACAACACTGTCACACCTAACCGTGACTCTGTGTGTGTGTGTGTGTGTGTGTGTGTGTGTGTGTGTGTGTGTGTGTGTGTGTGTGTGTCTGTGTGTGCTTGTTTTTTCTATCCTGGTGGGGACTTAGACCTGAATACACACAGCCTCATGGGGACTTGTGTCACGGTGGGGACCTAAATTGAGG
>JAFVLL020043568.1:0-18576 GCA_021397915.2 Tor tambroides
CCTTGCCACAAAAAATAAATAAAATCGTTGGTTTTATCAATTTTGATTTTTGAATTCTAATAAATAAACTTGACACCAATATTTTATTTATTATATCTTGATTGCAATGTTAATACCACAGCGGAAAAAAACAAACAAACAACAACAAAAAAAACTAGCCTAACTAATATAAAGTTCAAACATTATTATAGATAAGTGACAGCCAGTAAATAAGAACAAATGAACAAATTGCAAGTAATAGCTAAATTAAATATATAGCACAAATATAGAAATTAAATTTTGCTTCAGCTTTTATGTTTATAGGTGTTCAGGTTTAGAAATTGAATAATTACTTATAAAATAACATTTGCATATTCTTCACTCTGCATTGCACCTTTATTTTTGATTGCCATTTGAAATTAGTGGCAAGGTATCCACTGCATTAAAAAAAAAAAAAAAAAAACACTTGCAATGCTTGATTTATTTTAGACTGCATAATTTCAAAATCTGAAGAATGGTGTGACTTTAGCTTTGTGAAATTAGGCTATGTGAAACAGAAACAGCAGCCGGGCTGAACAAGATGCAATTTCACTCTCTGACAGCAGGTGGCGCTAATGGAACAGTGATACAGCGTTTCCTTGGTTGCCGCTGTAAACACCATGTTAACACTAATTTAAATGCATTATACAAAGGCAAGATGAAAAGAAAATGCCTTGTAAACTTTTTCTGAAAACAACCAATTCCCCTCAGAAACATATTCATCTAAAATTCAATATTTCGAATTCTTATATTTCGCGCATCATGAATCTTGTTCTGCCTGTTATGGTATTTTCTCCTCTTAGCATCCGTCCTCAGCATCTCTGGCCTCTGTTAATGGCCATTTACAGACTAATTATAATAATAACGTGCAGTTTGTGTGCACGGAACAGAAGATGCTCTAAAATAAAAACAAAAAATGGCCGGTCCAACGGGTGCATGTACTCCACTGTAAAAATTATATATACATTAATCATTGTTAAAGCTACAAAGTTACTTGCCAAGACAGGTTTTTTTTACACTTACGTATGTATTTGCCCATTCAGGTGTAAGAAAGATGCTGAGAGAAACTCAATTCAGGGCTCGCGCGTGTCAGAGTCGTGGCTGTCCGTACACGCTGTTTACACAGAACACAGCGCGCGAGTACTGAATGGAGTTGACGAACAAAAGTCCCTGATATTCCATGACTTGGACAAAAAAATAAAATAAAATTCCCTGACTTTCAACATCTGGAATAGACTTTTTAAAATCCCATGATATTCCAGAATTTCCATGAGCCGTGGGAACTAGGGTGACCACCCGTCCTGCATTCTGCGGGACAGTCATGAAATTGGGAGCTTTGTCCAGCATCCTGCAAGACATAAGCTGCGTCCCGCATTTCAGTTATGTGTCGTTTTTTTTTTTCATTCCATAAATTGAAATACCATAATAAGAAATACATTAAAAACTGTGACTCGCATTAAAAATCCATTTGCGCAGCCGTCATGTTCTAACAGTGAAAATAACCAACCGACGCAGTTATAGAGAGGGGTTTTTCCGAGGATCTGCAAACCTCATCAGGTGCTCCAGCACCACCGACGGAATTGGTCGAGCGCACACAGAAAAAACACGTTTCATTAAAATAAAAAATAAAAAATCAGTTGCAGCTTTCAGACACGACTTTCTTCTCATTTTAATAGTTTGTCTGAAGCGGTTTCTATGGCGTTCTTTTAATGACAAGTGTCCAGAGTGCATTATTGTAATGCGAGGGCGCAACAAATGTCTCCGCTTGCAGGATTCTCTTCGCTCTCCCACAAAACAGATGCGCGCTCTCTCTCCCTCTCTCTTGATCAGACATTGTCCTATGTGTGCACGCTCAAACCTTATACTCTCTCCTGTATAAATGTTGCCAGAAGCGCAATCTAGAGTGTTGGCAATGGGCATCCACCGGCAGAAGCATAAATCGGCGCAGAAGACAATGGATGTAATGTAAATCAGTATTTAAATAGCATAACAGTAGTAAATGTATCTGTCTCCACACGTGTCCCGCATTGTCCCGCAAAATCACATCTTCTGTCCCGCAACAGATCTATTGCCAAGTGGTCACCCTAGTGGGAACCCAGGAAGTTTCCACCAGCAGACACGGTGCTACATGCGTACTTGCACTTCGAGGTCCTTACAGATCATGAGTATAACTTTTCCTGCATTATTTGTGGTGATCACCCCCGTGTAATGATCATGGATTTACAAAGCGGCAACCTCCCTCTCTCTCTCGTGAGACCAACACGGAAGTGACTAAAACTGTAATTCATCAACTGGCCGCTGGAGGCTGGCTGCAAAAGGGAGTCAGTCCCATAGAATCCCCATGTTAAAATGTCCAACTTTACAACAGAAAAAAACACGTTTACAGCCTGGTTCAAAAAATTATTTTGGTATACATAGCTAATTTTTCCCTTCATGACAACTGTGAGGGGGGTGATTTTTTTTAGAACTCGTCTGTTTAAATTATATCAAGCCTTAAAGTTCTGCATAATTAAGAGCGTGGCCAGTTGAGTGACAGGCGGATTGCCGCTGCTGTCACCACTGGCAAGATAGATGGGCGTGGTTTCAGCAACCAGCTCCACCCATGTGCCTCCGTTTTGCCCATTTTCGAATATACTGGAGTGACGAGTGGTGACGCACTTGCCAAGATGGCGGCTGTCGGCTCCGCCCACTTTAGGCTTCAAAAATGCTCTTTAGAAACCTACGGGTGACGTCACGGACACTATGTCCATGTTTTTATACAGTCTATGGGATTTACACAGAAAAGGTGTTTTCCATTTATCAGGTATGGCTACTGTGATACTCCACTTGCTTATTGTGTTTTCATTATTTATGTATTTGGCAGATGCTTTTATTTAAAGTGACTTAAATTACAAGTTTTATCTGTTCATTGAAATGTTTTGTTTTTTCTTTTCTCATTTTGTTCTTGTCATAATGCATTATTTTTTTACTCTTTAGTAAGTGACATCCAGCGTCCTTCAGAGAATTGTAATGGGGAGGTGAACGTGGAAAAGTTTTGGGAGGCCATGTCCTGTGACATGATTGGTCGTGGATTTGTTGCAAGTATGAACAAGTATGCTTTGTACATGGGAAAGCATGTCAAAATGCAACATAATACAATGTTTTTATGTTTCTTCTTCTCCAGGTGGTAGCTGATACTCAGGCTGTGTTCGAAATGGCATACTTGCTTACTGCTAACTGCCCAGTACACAGTGCATACTGCCTACTATTTTTTAAAGATTAGTGTGTGAAACAGTACAATAAGCAACAAATGTTTCAGAGTAGTATGCTAAATTGTCACATGACAAACACAAACATTAATTCAGCACAGCTGTGAAGGTTGTTACCTTACAAACAAATGAACTAACTATTCTTTTACAAAGGCTTGTTAATAAGGCTTCATATTAGTAAACAATGCTATATTTGCCAATTGAACTCATTTCATAATTGAAGAGCTTCACATAGGCTATTGGACTGAACTGAATGAGTTGTCTTTAACTGAACTATGATAT
Source organism: Tor tambroides (assembly GCA_021397915.2). Lineage (NCBI taxonomy): Eukaryota > Metazoa > Chordata > Actinopteri > Cypriniformes > Cyprinidae > Tor > Tor tambroides. The sequence goes on from JAFVLL020043568.1 coordinate 3,549, forward strand.
TTTTGGCAGTTACACTATTGGGAAAAAGTGATATATTACACTAAGTGCAAATAATGATAAATTCTGTTTACACTAAAATAGCAGCATTTTCTTAGGCAGCAAGTGTGTAAAAAGTAGTTAGGTGGCAGATATTTATACTTCAGTACTGTAGTACATTATAAAACAGTATGCAATAACATATTGAGTGTAAATAAGTTTTATTTGATGAACGCCACTTTATTGGGACAAAAACCTACCTACAGTGAAGCACAATGTATTATTAATGACGCGTTTAATCTCCACTTTTCAAATATTTACTTAATGTTGTATTGAAAATAAATGCCTTTCTGATCTGGTATGCGATGGGGAAAGGAGTTGCAGGAGTTTGACAAAAGCCAGAATTGAACTCCGATCACTCGCATCAACAGCACACACCTTGCGTCTTTTACTCACTGCGCCACTGACTCTATAGAGACACACGTATCTTCTGCAGAGCTGTTTATGGCAGCCAGGCATTGGTGGGCGGAGTTCGTGTAAATAGTCTTTGCTAACAAATTGTAGAGTATCAGGGGCTGAATCAGACAAATTTCAGATGCGATCACATTGAAACCTGAGAAGCTGACATTCCAGGGACAGAGAGACCAAGGAAACATCATAAATTAGATTCTGGCGCCACTAGTTTGAAGCAAGCAAACCAACCAACTCTTTCACAGAACAGCTTGCAACATTAAAACAAAAGGAACACTTATGGATAATTCCAACTGCGGAAGGACATTGTCAAATTTGGGGCAAATAATCAAGACTAATGGTCAAAGAAATGGCCGTCACATGTAAACCTGTGACAGAAAATCACGAGCTACATGTCTCTCTTGGGCAGGTCTCTCCCCCACAGTCAAGACAAAGACCAGATGGAAATTCCTTTCCTACCCAAAGAAAACCCTTTTGTTCTACGCAGAACTTCACAAAGACTGTCTACTTCCATATGCACCTAAAATCATCTTAAAAGACTTTCATTTTCAGTTTTAATGAAACTAATAATTTCTATGCATAACTGCATATGATGTATGTAACCCACACATTTATATTATCATGTTTTTAATCACATATAGTGTATGCCTTTTTACTAACTATGGAACAGACTTTATATTCATGTTTGGTATCTATGAGTTTGAAAATTTCATGCTTTAAATGTTTCTTCCAATCAATTCTCTGTCAAATGTATCATAATCTTGTTTAAAGAAATCTTGTTCAAAGTATACTTTGAAAGAGCCTGTAAAGTTCGGACCTCTGACTGAACAGATAACATGTTGATTTATTGTTTGGATGGAGGAACAGAGCAACACCCCAAGCAAAGACAGTGTTTAATTGGTCAAGACGTCCAGATGGGACGGTCTGAAAGCAGAGTTTAAAACCTCAGAACACCATCAAATTCTCTCTTAGTTCACTCTAAAAAACGCTCTCTTTTGCCACCGCGTTTTGACGCTGCTCTTTGAGCGCCATGTGCTCTGGCCTACATGCCAGCTGCTACTCAACACCATGATGAGAAGAAAAACCACCTAGTCTCTTTACATCCTTTTATTTTAGTTTCTTTTCTTTCCGTTGAGTTTCGTGTTCAAAGTTAAGTTTGCCGCAAAGTCCAGTTCGACTGAACCTGCTTCAAACTTCAACAAGCAACTGAAACCATCGCCAGCCAACGCCCAACCGTTGGCTTTCCAAGACGTCACTTCAAAGACTATTGAACTTCCAGCCAATCAGGAAAGCCTCATTGAGAAACTCAATGTGAGGGTTAAATAAGTGATTGATGGTTGTTCAGGTCTAGGCAATAACACATATTGCTATAAACTTGGGATTTCACATTTTCATTCTCTTAACTCATCCTTTCTTTACTTCCTCTCTCTCTGCAACGTGTGAACGTGTGAATGCGTGTGTTCATGTGTTAGGTTAGTTTATGTCTTAGGTTTATACAAATAAATTCTTATTTATATTGAAAAGAGAAGTATCTTGTGTTTTGTGCTCATAAGTTAATGTCTTAATCTGTCGATCTTGTTACTGTGCTATTTAATAGTGTTTTCACAATATTTTGGATTTTAATATCCAGTGCAGAGTTTGTTATACGGCTCGTGCAGTGAAACAGCGAGTCTGTTCAAATTATATATAAAATCATAGATAAATCCCTTTGAGCTAATTAAACTATTTCTTTAAATGAAATATATAAATGTACATACCCTACAAAATCTATAACAAATCCTGGTCTATTTGTCCTTAGAGTAAATACATTCCATTTCTTTTTAGAGATGCTTGACAGCGGAATTTAATTCTGTTTGCTTAATTGAAATATTCAGTTCATTCATACATTTTATTTATATATTATTCTACTGCAATATTAATATTATTATGTAATATCTCTGAAACAATGTATAAAGCGCTTTAGAGATAAAGGTGATATCATTTGACTTGATCAGAAAAGTGCCGATTAAGAGATTAAAGTACAATTTATGTACAACAGATGCCATTGTGTTTAGATGCACAGCGATAGTTTGTAGCTTACATGTATAGGTATATACGTACATATACAAGTGTAACATTTATAATTACTATTCCCCGCCTCCAGTTCACTCACGCGTTTGAAGATGAAACGTCACATGGAGCGCGTTGCGTTCTGGGAAACAGTATCCCACGCAGTGTCCTCAGATGCATACATCACATTTCAGCAAATATAGCAGGTAATCCAGGCATTCCATGCATACAGAAAATTCACACACTATTCACAGCATACTGCAGTATAGTAGGAGTTGTATGATAGTATGCCATTCAGAACACAGCTTCTGTACTGATTTCAGTGTACTTCAGTTATATTTAGCAGATTCTGGCAAATATAGTAGGTCATCCGGGTATTTCATGCATACAGAAAATTTTCATACTATGCGCAGCATACATACTGCATGCTGCAGAAATGGTAAGAGTAGTATGGTAGTCTGGCATTTCGAACACAGTCTCAGTTACGTTTTCCTATGACTCATTGATGTAATCATGTTCTATGACTATGACCCCAAGGTCTGATGCATGTGATGACGTCACAAGCCACGACATTTGACTTCGTTTTGCTGTATATGCCATTCTATTGCGTTTTACTCAGTCTATTTTTATCGTTGCAATCGATTGCTTCATTATTTATTCTTTCGCATGCACACACATATGCACATTTACAAATGCAAGCACAATCACACAATCACAATCGTTGTGGGCACAAAGTCTCACCTGCACAACAACATAGAAATCAGAAGTACACAGACGCGGAGGTTTTGGAACTACTGCTCGCGTCCGATGAAGAGGAACTCTCTGACTGCTCATCTGCTCCTGACTCTGTTTCTAGTGGGGATGAAGCTGACTGTTTTGAAGGAATAGATCCATTCCAAGACAGGTAAGTACATATTCATGAGATATGCTTTGCTTTTTAGTTGAGAATAAACAAAACAAACACAGAATGAACACAAGTGCATGCCATTGGATTTACTCTTGACATTTTTTTGTATTGATTTTGTGCCAAAAACAACTAACTTACCATTTTCCTTACCTTCTTTGCTGAAGTGTTGAAGATGTTAGAGAGGCATCCTGCTCCTCAGAGCCATCTGTGCGGGTTTGTAGAGGGCTAACATCAGAGCCTACAGAAGTTGGAGCCAAGTTTGTACATTAGAGACAGCGCCTAATCATTCTGGTGGGTGGAAAACAGAAAAGGACCCTGAACATTTGCCTCAATCCCCCCATCCTTTCCTGCCCAAAATAAAGCCAGGTGTGCAGCCACCTCTGTCAACTTCGGACAACCCAACACCCATTGAGCTTTTCAAAATGTATTTTAACAAGTCTGCTATCAAAACACTGTGTTCCAACACTAATAAAAAAGCAGCAAGGAACATTGCTGCAGGGAAAAGTTCAAGTGGACTGAAGTCACAGAAGAAATGTGCAAATACATGGGCCCCACACTCTACATGGGCATCCTAAAGCTTCCAAAGCTCAGAGATTACTGGCATTTCAAATCCATCTTCCACGTTCCTTACCCTCAAAATGTCATGTCTAGAGACCGGTTCCTCAGCATCACATGGAACATGCAGCTGAGTGACCCTGCAGAAGATGCTGCCAATGACAGGAAAAAAGGCACAGATGAGTATGACTGTCTGCATAGAATACGCCTCTATATGACCGTTTACGTGTAGCCTGTCAAAGCTGTTTACCACCCTGTCAAAAACCTTTCTGTGGATGAGTGAATGGCAGCCACCAAAGCCAGAATCAGCCTGAAGCAGTACATAAAAAACAAGCCAACAATGTGGGAAATAAAACCGTTTGTGTTGTGTGACAGTAGTGGCTACACAGTGGATTTCAACATTTACACAGGGAAGTCCAGTGTCGTAAGTGGGAAGGGACTTTCGTTTGATGCTGTGATGTCTCTGGTCAGAAGGGAGCTCTTGGGATCTGGATATCACATTTACTGAGATAATTTTTATACCAGTCCAATACTTTTCCAGCACCTTTATAACCTGGGGTTTGGAGCCTGTGAAACCATCAGGGACACAAGAATTGGTGTCCCAAAACCCAAAGTAAATGCGCTGACAAGGAAATCTCCACGGGGGTCAATAAGGTGGATCAGACAGGGATCACTCCTTTTCACAAAATGGATGGACACACGAGAGGTGTGTGTGTGTGTGCACTACTCTGCACACTGCATACTCGGGGGACACTGTGAAAAGAGTGTGCAAATCCAGCAGTGGGTAGAAAGACGTGGATGTTCCAGATCCTACAGCTGTCAAAGATTACGATAGCTTCATGGGGAAGTTGATCTTTCAGATCAGTTGATTGGCTACTATTCCTCATTGAAAAAAAGCAGGAAGTGGTACATCCCCACTTACCTGTTGCCATTTCTGGTACAAAAAAACACAAAAAAAAACGCTAAAAAAAAACACACACAGGGGCGCAGAAAATGCAGGCTGTGTGGGAAATGCACTCTATTCATGTGTGAGGCATGCCAAGTGCCGCTCTGTGTTATTTTGGACAGGAACTGTCACAATTATGACAGCTAGGGTTGCCTGTGTATTTGTAGGGGTGCCGTATGTATATATGTGTATATGTAGTGATTCAGCATGTCTAGGCCTGATAATGTACAGTTTTTTTTTTTTTTTTTTATAAATTACAATTTATTTTTACACAAGAATATCTGACATGTTCTCATTTGGTTCAATCAACATTGCTCTCAAAAGCAAAATGTTACTGTTTGGCTTCACAGCGCACTGTTTATAAAAATGAGTGTATCTCAAAAACTTATGTAAACAGTTCAAATCAATTTTGTGTAGTTCTAAAGCAGGGATCACCAACCCTGCTCCTGGAGAGCTACAGTCCTACAGATTTCAGCTCCAACCCCAATTAAACACACCTGAACCAGCTAATCAAGGTCTTCAAGGCTACTTGTTAATTTCAGACAGGTGTGTTGGAGCAGGTTTGGAACTGAAATCTGCAGGATGGTAGCTCTCCAGGAGCAGGGTTGGTGATCCCTGTTCTAAAGTGTTTTGTGCAAGTTTTTTAAAATTACAAATTTCAGGTTGACAATCATATTTCTGTATTTAATAAAATATGTGAAAAAAACTTTTTATTTTTTGTTTGTGTTTATTATGCTTTTGAGGTATTTTTCTAGTTACTATGGATTTCTTACATAGCCTTCGAACGGGATGCAAGGATTGTATTGATATAAATATTCAAAAGAATGACAACACAGCATGTAAAAATACTAAGATATGCTCTGGCGGAACTGTTCTGTGGCAGGTCTTAAAGGGTTAAACTACATTTAAAAACACAAATTACATCTTTGTCAATTAATTTGTCCATTTAAAAATGGATTCATTAATATACATTTATATTTGAATTATTAAATCAATAAATTGATTCTTCATTTTATTTTTAAGCGGCACTCTTTGTCCTCCATACTCCCCACAGCTTCTCAAATGTTTGTATCCCCAGGATAACTTGCCTCTTTCAGGGTTAAAAGATTCCCTCCTCTCGCCGCTTCACTCCAGTCCAGCGGGTGGTGCTAAAACACATGCGTTTATTTGCCAAACACCATTAGATAACATATCTCAGAGGAAGAAGTTCAGTTTCACCGTGCCCTCTGTTGTTTTGTCCTAATGCTGGCTTCATACAAACGGTCAGAAATGTTGTTTTTGTAAATAAATACAGTTTTTGAATCAGGTCAGTAAATACCCGTAATATTCTCATCCTCACAGTCATGATTAAGTGTTGAGGCAAGCAGTAATGTCTGGAGGAGTATCTGCTGCTGTGAAGATGGTGAAGGTGTTTGTTAAAGAGGAGAGGGAGGAGAACATGATTAAACCAGAACTCTGCAAAATAAAACACGAGGAACCAGAACCCTACAGAATAAAACAGGAGGAACCAGAACCAGAACCCTGGAGAATAAAACATGAGGAACAAGAAGATTGGTGTTTATTCTTAATCTTTAATGAGTTTGTGGTAATGTTACATTAGGCTTACAAAGCTTTAAATCTTGCATTTTGCACATCGTGTAATTATAATTTTGACATGAGCTATCAGGTATCTTCAGATAATAATGTAGCTATTTAGGAATATCGGGGCGGATCTCTGCCATGCCATGTAGAGAGAGAGAGATGACATGCTGTCGTGTAAATAAGATAGATAACATAAAGCTTTTTAGCAGGGCTGGGTATGGATTCAGATGTCCCGATTCGATTTGATTCGCAAGCTCTCGATTCTCGATTTTTTGATTACATTCAATTGATGTACTTTTAATACAGATGCAACTGATATTTCTAAAAAAAATGAACAGTAAACATCAGTTTACAAATGGTGAATTAATAAAAAGAAATTAAGAGGATAAATTAAATTAATGTTTTATGCCTTCATCTGATTACCAGGAAAATTGAGAAGAGCATTTTATAAGGACCTATTTTTGTTTTAAAAATGACCTTATACAAAAAATAACCTCATAACCTCACTCTTCTTCTTCTGCATTCCACAGGAACGGCTAGTTTCGGTCTTAGCCAAACTTTTATAAACTGTTCCAAAACTGTTCCTGTTTTATAAACTCAGCCATTTACCATCTGGCAAGACTGTGACAAACTTTTACTGAAGAAGTCATCCAACTGAAACTATAAACCTCGAAACAAACTTCGTAAGAGCCTCATCACAGCACAAAAGAAGCCAACCAATCACAAGACGGCAGTCCCGTGACATCAACAGCGACCTCAGAGGGATCCCGTTCTAACACGTGGAGATTGACGGAAACCACAGATCAGCTGTCAAACTCAACGCGGACCAAAGCAAGTATCAAACAACTCTCTTCATAAGCTTGCTGAATCGTGATTGTGCTAATCTTTACCAGAAAAGATAGATGAGTTCTCTGCTTGGAGCGTCCTTAAAGCTTCAGTGACTGGCAAAAGAGTGCTTATTCGTAACTTTACTCAAGAGTGAATTGCCTATAATGTTGCCTGTGTATGTATGTGTTTTGTGTGTTATTTAGCTTAGTAGTACCGTAGAGTAGCAAATAAACTTTGATTTATTAAAAAATCTTCTGTCTGGTTTTATGTGATTTTTCACGTCTTAAACTATTTGCCAAAGAGACTGTTACCTATGCTCAAAATATTAACCCAATTATTTATATGATTGTTGCAGCCGAGACAATAACCAGAATTGCTCAGATACTGATATAAGGTACTCGCTGGACGAGCGTTAATATAACTTGGACGTTGTGATTAATACCAATTAATCATATCCCTATCGAATCTTAAGAATCGATTCCCTAAAAGCTAAAATTCAATTTAAAGCTGAAATAAAGCTTAAATCGAAGAGCTAATCCTTTTCATCTCAGTGGAATAAGATTTTGTGACTTTTCAACATTTTCTATCTGTATTCACATAAATAACATGGACTTGATTCAGTTGTTCTGAAAGTATGTAAAAATTGGAACAATTCTTTCATCTTCCAGTACTGGCAGCGAAATATATTAATGCTAACATCAGTGGCATGCTCTAAAGCTAGTCTTTCCTGTCACTGTTTAAATTCAGAGATGAAGACTGCTCTCTAACGGGCGGGATATGAACTCAAAACGAAACAACTGCCATGAATCAGTGTGATTTTTTTTTTTTAAATATCGATATTCCATTTTTGAGAATCAATACAGTATTGCCAAACAAAATATCACGATACTCACGTGTGTCGATATTTTCTTACACCCCTAATAAATACTATAAGCCGTACATATCGGTTTATTTCGGGAACATTTTGCCCTACATATACGACAAGTCATTTAGACATTTGACAGTCTGTTTTTTACACATACAGATTGGTTCTACGTGGTCAATCTGTTTTGCAGTTCTTTAAACTCTTGTTTTTGCTTGCAAATCACTGATCACAGGCTTGCAGTGCTTTTGACCATATTTTGGCGGGAAAAAAAGTGCCAAAAGTGCAAGTGTTGCAGAAGAGGGACTCAGACAGCAGGTTAGACAATGAATTAAGGTATTTATTGACAGATATGAGAAACGTGGGAGTAAAGCAGGTACGTGGAATTCTTGGTATCTTCGGAAGACTGGAGAAACGTTAACTTGAGTGTCCTCCTTTGACAGGAGAACGGGGAAACAGAAACGGACGCACACCTCACCAACGCCGTCGACTGGGGCGAAGACTGGATCGACTGGACTGGGGAAAATCGCTGGAGCAAACACTTGGGAGAGAACACAACAGGTAAGTAGACAAGGAGGTAGGTATCAGGCATAGCACTGTGATCGCTAAGGAAGTCCTCTTTGTGTGAACAAGACCGGACACTGGAGTGTTGAGAGGTGTGTGAATATAAGGGGTGCTTGATGAGTGTCTTGACTATCTGCATGTGCGGTTAGTTATTATTCAGGTGAGGGAGTGCGCTGTGATTGTCTGGTGAATGAGCCTGGCCAATCTGTGACATTACCCCCCTCTCCACAGCCCGCTCCTGAGGGCCGGATGATCAGGATGACTGGTATGGAACTCCTCAAGCAGGGCTGGATCTAATGCATCATCTTTAGGGACCCAAGATCTTTCTTTTGGACCGTAGCCCTCCCAGTCCACAAGGTACTCCAGATGACCACCATGGCGCCGGGAGTCCAAGATTTCCTTGACCTGATAGATGGCGCTGTCCTCCAGGATCAATGGGAGAGGGGGTTCTTCTGTCGGGCCAGGCTCTGTGGAGGGAAAGACAGGAGAGTGATAAGGTTTGAGCAGGGCAACGTGGAACGTGGGGTGGATCTTGTACTGGGGTGGAAGCTGGAGTTGGTAGGTGACCGGGTTGATTTGTTTGACAATGGTGAAGGGACCAACAAATCTGAGAGGGGTCTGTCTGCAGACTGCAAGAGAGAGGCGTAACTTGAAGTGGGCGTAACTTGTAGCAGGAGGCGTAACTTGAAGTTGTCCAAATCCAATAGCATCTGTCTGCAGACTGCAAGAGAGAGGCGTAACTTGAAGTGGGCGTAACTTGTAGCAGGAGGCGTAACTTGAAGTTGTCCAAATCACACAGAACCACTACAGGAAGGGGGCGTTACTTGAAGCTTGAAGTTGTCCAATGAGATGTTGTCGGCAAGATGACCGCTCGTATAGATTTTCTACCTATTAGATTGTGTTTTATTAACGTCTACATCTACCCCAACCCTAAACCTACCCCTTACAATAATGCGTGGTTCTGTGTGATTAACGTCTACACCTACCCCAAACCTAAACCTACCCCTTACAATAATGCGTGGTTCTGTGTGATTTGGACAACTTCAAGTTACGCCTCCTGCTACAAGTTACGCCCACTTCAAGTTACGCCTCTCTCTTGCAGTCTGCAGACAGATACTATTGACAAATCTGGGACTTAATTTCTTGCAGAGTAGGAGCATTCGAATGTCCCTGGTTGACAGCCAGACCTTCTGTCCTGGTTGGTACTGGGGCGCTTCGGACCTTCGATGGTCGGTTGTCATCTTGCGCCTACGCACTGCACGGTCTCTCGGAACCAGTCGTCGACAGATGGTACGTCCGACGGTTCCCCCGACCAGGGAAACAGTGGTGGCTGGTAATCAAGTATGCACTGGAACAGAGTCATTTCAGTAGCAGGTTGACTTAGGGAATTTTGGACATACTCTGCCCAGCCAAGGAACTGGTTCCAAGATTCCTGGTGGCCATGACAGAAAGTTTGAGAGAAGCGTCCTACCTCCTGGATCTTCCTCTCAGTCTGTCTGTTCGTCTGGGGATGGTATCCTGAAGACAGACTGATGGTCACATCTAGGAGCTTGAAGAAGGCCTTTCAGACTCGTGATATGAATTGTGGCCCGCAATCAGAGACGATATCTTCTGGGATGCTGAAATATCAGAAAATATGGTTGAACATTAGTTCAGCGGTTTCCATGGCAGCGGGCAGACCCTTGAGGGGGAGAAGTCGACAAGCCTTAGTGAATCAATCAATGACCACTAGAATCCAGGTGTTGCCGTCGGAGGCAGGCAGATCGGTGATGAAGCCTACTACTAGGTGTGATCCTGGCTGATTGGGAACGGGCAGAGGCAGCAGCTTACCAACAGGTAGGTGATGTGGACTCTTGGACATGGCACACTCGACACATCCTTGCACGGACCTTCTGACATCTCCAGCCATGTTAGGCCACCAGAAGCGATCTTTCAGTAGCGAGAGGGTGTTCTTGGCCCCTAGGTGGCCAGTACCCAGAGATGTATGAACAGAGTGGCTGAGCGATGTACGTTGAGCCCGGGGAACATATTGTAAACCAGGTGGGCAGCCCGGCGGAGGGGTTGTGGAGACATTGGAGGAGGTGAATGGACTGGAGTTCCACTGAATAGGACTTACAATGATCTTCTCTGAAAGGATGGGTTCTGGATCTTCACTGATTTCTTCACTAGAGTCATGGAGTCGAGACAAGGCATCGGCCTTTACATTCTTGGGTCCAGGTCGATAGGAGATGGTGAAGTTGAACCGTGTGAAGAAGAGGGCCCATCGTGCTTAACGAGTATTTAGTCTCTTGGCCTCTTTCAGATATTGAAGATTTTTATGATCGGTAAGGACTGTGAATGGATGTTGCGCACCCTCCAGCCAATGCCTCCATTCCTCGAGGGCCAGCTTGATGGCGAGGAGCTCTCGATTCCCTATATCGTATTCACTCCACCGGGCTGAGTTTGCGGAAAAAGAAGGCACATGGATGGAGTCTGGATGTTGTCCCCTGCTGCTGAGAAAGAATGGCACCAACTCCTGAGGTGGACGCGTCAACTTCCACAACGAACGGTTTCCCGGGGTCTGGATGTACGAAGACAGGAGCGTTTGAGAACGCTTTCTTGAGACTTTCAAAGGCTTCGGAAGTGGCAGGAGTCCAGATGAGGGATTCGGGCTTGTTGCGAAGCAGATTCGTCAGAGGGCTAGTGATGGAACTATAATTACAGATGAAGCGGCGGTAGAAGTTGGCAAACCCCAGGAAACGTTGCAGCTCCTTTATGGTGCTAGGAGTGGGCCATTTCCGGACGGCGTCTACCTTCCCCTCGTCCAACCGGATGCCACCATTATTGATGTTATATCCCAGGAACTGCACTGAGGATTGATAGAATGAGCATTTCTCAGCTTTGAGGAACAGGTGGAAGTCTCTCAGGTATTTGAGGACCTCCGCAACGTGGCGACGATGTTCTGCCATGCTCCGGGAGTAGATGAGGATGTCATCTATATAGACCAGCACAAATTTGTGAAGAAACTCCCAGAGTACCTCATGCATGAAGTCTTAGAAAACGGAGGGGGCGTTGACAAGGCCATAGGGCATGACAAGATATTCATAGCGACCTGTAGGGGTCACAAAAGCAGTCTTCCACTCGTCCCCCTCATGTATTCTGATGAGGTTGTAGGCGCTGCGGAGGTCCAACTTGGAGAACACGGTGGCTCCGCATAGGTGTTCTAGCGCCGCGTGGACGAGAGGAAGGGGATATCGGAACTTGACTGTTATGTTGTTCAGGGCTCTATAGTCAATACACGGTCAAAGTCCTCCATCCTTCTTGGCGACAAAGAAGAAACTCGAAGCAGCAGGGGATGTGGATGGCCGGATGTAACCGTTTGAGTGCCTCCTCTATGTTCTCCTCCATGGCCTTCTGCTCAGGGATAGAAAGGGGATACATTTTGCCCCGTGGCAGTGGCTCACCCGGTATGAGGTCTATTGCACAGTCCCATGGCCGGTGCGGAGGCAACTGGGAGGCCCTCTGGGGACAGAACACATCTCTGAAGTGGGAGTAACAGGCAGAGATGTCGATGGATAATTTTTCAGGGGGGCTCTCAATGGAAGTTGAATTCACCGTGAATGTTCCGATGGAAGCTGACACAGGTTTGGGTGTGCTGGGAAAACACTGATCCCCCACTCCAGGACCTCACCAGATTGCCAGGAGATGTTGGGTTGGTGAAGAACGAACCAGGGCCTTCCCAAGATGATGTCAACGGTTGAACCCTCCAGAAGCAGTAAATGAATTTCCTCTTCATGCAGTAAACCCACCTTCTGGTGAACAGGACCTGCACTACGATTTACATCTTTTTGGCAGAGGGAAGTACCAGTCACTGACTGAATCTGATAGCGGGTTTCGGTGGCTGTTGTGGGGAGGTTAAGCAGACGGCAGAGGTTTCCCGCGATGAAATTCCCTGCCGACCCGGAGTCGAGGAGGGCATAGACTGGAAGGGAATGTTTAAAGGTAGGAAGCAGGACTTCTATCGCCAGAGGTTTTAAATTCAGTAGCTTAGGCTGGATACCACTCACCAGGAGTCATGGCGGTCGTACAATCTGAGATTTAATCTTCTCTGTCGCTCTTGACTGGGTAGACGAGCATGATCTATTTGCATGGGTTCAGTGACTGGTTCCGGAGGGTATTGACTGGCTGGGTGGCGAAGGAGTGAACTGGAACGGGAGAGTGAGGTTTGATCCTCAAGACAGGTTTGCATATGTGAGGCACATCGTATAGAGAGTTGGATAAGGCTCTCTAACCCACAGACATCATCGTAGGCAGCCAGGTGCAACCGGAGTTGAGGTTCTAAACCCTGTCGTTAGGCCGTCAATAGAGACTGTTCGTTCCATCCACTGGCTGTGGCTAGGGTTCTGAACTCAAGAGCATAATCGTTAATAGACAGAGAGCCTTGACGTAAACGATACAATTTCTCACCCACAGATGTGTCAAAAGCTGGTCATCTGAAAACCTCGCGAAAGTGGTTCATAAAATCTTGAAGGGATCGAGTGGCTGGGCCTTCCTGAGACCAGATGGTTTCAGCCAGAGAAGGGCGCTGGTTGGGCCATGGGACTGGCTATCACGGTGGAAGAAGAACTTGTGCTGACGTTCGCGGAAGTGATGGGAGGTGCAGGTGGTGAAGCCTGACGAAGCCTGACGTGGTAAGAGCCTGACGAAGCCGATCAACCAGCTCCTGGAATGGGTCTGGAGCGCTCATGTCTGTCTTTCGGTGTTGGTCCGGTCTTCTGTTACGGAAGAGGGACTCAGACAGCAGGTTAGACAATGAATTAAGGTATTTATTGACAGATATGAGAAACGTGGGAGTAAAGCAGGTACGTGGAATTCTTGAGATCTTTGGAAGGCTGGAGAAACATTAACTTGAGTATCCTCCTTTGACAGGAGAACGGGGAAACAGAAACGGACGCACACCTCACCAACATCGTTGACTGGGGCATCGCTGGAGCAAACATTTGGGAGAGAACATAACAGGTAAGTAGACAAGGAGGTGGGTATTAGGCATAGCACTGTGATTGCTAAGGATGTCCTCTTCGTGTGAACGAGACCGGACACTGGAGTGTTGTGAGGTGTGTGAATATAAGGGGTGCTTGATGAGTCTCTTGACTATGTCCAGGTGCGGTTAGTTAGTATTCAGGTGAGGGAGTGCGCTGTGATTGGCTGGTGAATGAGCCTGCCGATCTGTGACAGCAAGTGCGGAAAAATGGAAAGCGGAAGAATACAGATCATATTTATCTTGCGTTAGCATGAAGCTTCCGTTTTCCCAATACATGAATTACACTTGCAAAAAAAGTAAAATGCTGCAATTATTTTTTGTTTTTATTTTTTTGCACCTTTACAAAACTTTTCTTGTGCAAATTTAATTTACGTTTGAAATCTTATGTACACTTGCACAACTCTTACCCTACACATGCAAATCTTTTAGGCATTAATTTACCTTCATAATAATTATAAAAATGGTCTCCATTACTTTTATACTTGTTGTGTTGTGTGCATTGATGACTGCATCTAAAGAGAAAAATCAAAACTTCCCAGATCGACAAAATTGCTATAAATTTATGGAAAAGCTTTTAAGGATGTAAAAGTTATTAAGATCACAATTGACCTTATGCACAGTAGCTTCCCTGTTTTCGATAAGCCAGCTCAGTCATTCTCGCACATTATACATCATACATGTCTGTGCAGTGCTGCTTCAAGTCAAACACCTATTGTGTTTTGTTGGGAGATGCACAACAGTTCTTCTGTGGCTTTAGAGGTAATAATTTTGTTTACACAATTTTGCAAAATCAGACAATATTGTGTCTAATACCACAATATTAGCTTTTTATTATTGAATTGTTCCAAATACATACTCCATTTGCAACTGGTCAGTGTTAAAAAAAAAAATGCTGAGAAAATCACTTTATGTAACCTAATTAGAGTGAACTTTCAAAGCTGCTACATAGGAACGACTTTCTACTTTGCTAGAAATGAAGTGGAGTGAAAAGTACAATATTTAATTCTTGGCATTTTTAGAACCTTGTGTAGGAGTACTGTGTGTTCATTTATTGATAATATTAATAGTAATGATGCAAAAGTGGATTGCAGGAAGTGATGTCACATACTGCTCTCCACTGGTTGGCTCTTCAGGAGGGGCAGGGTCCGGCCCGACAGGTTTTCTGTGTTCTGGGAGGCTTGAGATGAGCGCAGTTCTGCTCCTGGATCTGGGTTTGGTCCTGATCGACGCAGATGATCTGCTGCTCTTTAATTCCCTTCCCGTAGGACA
>JAFVLL020043569.1:20627-30627 GCA_021397915.2 Tor tambroides
ATATATACACACACACACACATATACATATATATATATATATTTTTTTTTTTTGTTTGTTTGTTTGTTTGTTTTTTTTCAATGATCTGACATACAGTCATAGCCAAAAATATCGGCACCCTTGGTAAATATGATCAAAGAAGGCTGTGAAAATTAATCTGCATTGTTAATCCTTTAGATTTTTTGTTTAAAAAAATTCACAAAAATCAAACCTTTCATTGGATAATAAGAATTTAAAATGGGGGGAAATATCATTATGAAATAAATGTTTTTTTCTCAAATACACGTTAGACACAATTATTGGCAATTCTTATTATCTATATGATTCTTATTATCCAATGAAAGGTTAGATTTTCGTGAAATGTTTAACAAAAGATCAAAAGGATTAACAATCCAGATTAATTTTCACAGCCTTCTTTGATCATATTTACCAAGAGTGCCGATATTTTTGGCCATGACTGTATATACCCTGTTTATATTCAATAATTATATCAAAATATTTTAATGAATATTTTTTGAGATATACATTATACACACACATATTATTTTTGAAAGATATAATTAATTTAAATTTTAATTATGTAAATAAAACAAAATATATATAGTTTTACATAGATATATTTTATATTTCATATATTTTTAATGATCTGACATATGAAAACAGATGGATTGAAGTTCATATCATATGTTCATATGATTCATAAAATGACAACATGACACTGAAATCAACCGTTTTTCTTAAAAAGATTTAATAATTCTTTTTATAATATTTTTATATATTGTCCATACTTATATATGCAGTAAATAATTAATAAAATAATACATTTGTAATAAATAATAATAATATTACATTTTTCATAAATAAATCATGAATATCTTATTGTACACAGTTTATCAGTGCAACACAAATGTCTTCATTTGCTTTGATCAACCTGCGGGCCATTATTCTGCGATCCTGACAGAGTGAGGTTTGTGGGTTTATACCTGCAGGATCAGCAGACACAGGAAGTAGAGGTTGGCCACTCTCTTAAACTGCTCGTACAGGTTCAGCGGCAAGAAGGTGAAGAAGTTGTATTTGTAGGTCTTGATTGCATTGCCCTTAAAATGAAAAGAAACTCAAGTGATTACCAAACTGGTGTAAAAACATTACGTCTTAATTTTTGCAAGTTCTCATCCCAAAAGGACTGAATTGTGAACTTTCTCAATTATGATATGCTTTACATAAAACATTACCTGCTGAATGTATACGAATGAAATAATATATCATTATTTCACAGAAAAACTCAAGAGTTTGTAAATAAAAATGGCTTCTCATGTAACCCAAGGCTCTTCAGTAAGTTTAAAGCTTGTTAGTTGTGAAAAATGCAGACTAGTTTCTCAGGAGCTTTCTGAATTATGAAGCTAGAATAGCAAAAAATACATTTGAAACTTTTAAGAATTTTTATCAAAAAAACAAAAGACAAAATAAAAGCTTGTCTTCAGATCTGGGTAAGGATTTCATGGAAGCTTGTTTCCACCATATAGAATAGAATAGAATAGAATAGAAAACATAATTGCCACAATCTCACAACGCAGATTTTTTTTTTTTTTTTTTTCCCACAATTATGAGTTTATTGCCTGGTTTCACAGACAGGGATTAGACTAAACCAGGATTAGGCCATAGTTCAATTAGGACATTTAAGTAATTTTTTTATAAACGTGCTTAGGAAAAAACATTACTGGTGTGTATCTTCAGACAAAACAAAGGCACTGATATAGTTTAAGATCAGTCATTGCAAGTTTCTTGCTGTTGAAACAGCTCAGACTAGGACTAGATTTAAGCCTTGTCTGTGAAACCAGGGGTAAATCACATAATCCTGAGATTTTTTTTTTTTACATCTCATAATTTTGACTTTTGTCACGTTTAGCCTATTTCTTGCAATTTTGTCATTTTTCACTGAGTTCTGATTTTTGACATAAAAATAGATGGACTGAAGTTCATATCATATGTTCATATAGTTCATAAAATGAGATCATGAAATTTTCTTTAAAATATTTAGTAATTAAATTTATATTTTAATAAATAAATAAATAAATATAAATACACACACACACAAGCGACAGATGAGTTTCTAAGACAAAAATAGTTTTCTTTTTTATTTATATCAATAAATGTTTATGCAATTTTAACTGTTTTTATTGGAATTCTGACTTTACATGCCACAATTCTCTGTTTCAATTTTTTTTCACTGCCACATATTTAAAAAAAATAATAATCAAAGTGAACTGTGACTTTTTCTCTTGGAATACTGACTTCTTTTCTCAGAATTGCGAGACACAAACTCTAAACTTCCCCAAAAAAAAAAAAAAAAAAAAAGCCGCCTAAATTGTGACATCAAAAGTCAAAATTCCTTTTTTTTTTTTATCCCGTGGCAGAAACGAGTGTCCATGGGTTCAGTACCACTCTTACATATGCTTGAGTCTGATTCAATGTCTCTCTGCAATTCATTTGCCTGTTTTTCTATTTTAGTTCCTATTTTTCAGTTCCTCTATTTCAGTTCCTTTTACTCTCTCTTTCTCGTTCAAAATTTTAGTTGCCAAACCCAACTGATTTCCATAAATGTAAATCACAACACATCTATATCTGCCCTCGTAGGGTAACATTTCAACCTCAAGACAAATCCAGACAGTGCTGCTTACATCTCACGCCGAACACATGATACACGGCAAACCTCGAGACATTTGACGCTGAAGGACTCGTTTATCCAGTCATAGATAATTGTCATACCAAAGATCTTAAACTCATCCGCTCTAAACGGAGCTGTTGCGTGTTTAACATGTAAATGATGTAAGAAAATGACCATAAAACTCTCAGTTTAGACCATAATTGAGGCCAAGCCTTGAGTTATTTAACACAACAGAACAGATAAGAGACTAATTGCAAACAAAATGCATGACGTGTTACTTCATTTTCTGGCGTTTCCTGGAGGCGTTTCCAAAGATATAAATGTCTCAGACTGAAATGTAATACTAAGATTGACTTGCAATGTTTGTTAAAGTCACTGTGAGTAGAACTGTGAACCAATCAATAGGCAGAAATGTCACCTTTGAAGCTAAACTGTGTGACGCTGTTGTTGTTGTTTTTAGGTGAATTCAAAGGTGTTCTGTGTTTTATCTGACTACAAATTAAACATTTGACAAAAAACAGATACATTAACAAATCAGAGTCCATTCTCAGAAAACTAAAAATGAATGTTAATTTGAACACTGGTTTGAGCAATTTCTACACTGATTGTAAAGCTTGTATAAAAGAAAACGTATATCAAAATAATGATTATGGTACAGTAAAAGTACAGTTTCACTTTCACGGTCCTTGCCTGCTTCAAACACTCACTGTTTGTGGTGTAAACAGTGGAAAAATCCAGCATGCGAGCGTTTAGTGTTAGTAAGCAGTGGGAAATCATTAGCGGACGCGTTTATCCGAGGATACTCACAGTATTCAGCTGGAAAATCTCTAGAATTGAGTGTCTTAAAGGCACAATCACAGACTTTCGCTTAAAAGCTCACTTTAAGCACCACATCACATCACCCCAAAATAAAAGCATCAAATAAAATAAAAAATTCTAGAACACCAGTCAAAAGTTTGGAATATTTAAGATTTTTTCATGTTTTTGAATGAAGTCCCTTCTGCTCACCAAAGCTGCATTTATTTGATCAAAAATACAGTAAAAATTGTGAAATATTATTATAATTTCAAGTATCTGTTTTCTATGTGAATATCTGTTAAAATGTAATTTATTCCTGTGATCAAATCTGAATTTTCAGCATCATTACTCCAGTCTTCAGTGTCACATGATCCTTCAGAAATCATTCTAATATGCTGATTTGAACAAACATTTCTGATTATTTCCAATGTTGAAAAATGTATACTTTTATTCAACAAGGATGTTAAATTGATCAAAAGTGACAGTATAGACATTTGTAATGTTACCAAAGATTTCTATTTCAAATAAATTTTGTTCTTTTGAACTTTCTATTCATCAAATAATCCCGAAAAAATTATCAGAGTTTCAACCAAAAACAAATAATAATCATAAGAACCATTATTACTAAATGAGAACCAATAATAACTGATGATAATTAAGCAGCAATATTTTACATATTTTATATATTTTACAATATATACACATAAATGCAGAAGATGACACTTCTTTTAGAAACATTCAAAAAATCTTAATTATTCCAAACCGGTAGTGCACAAACAGGCACTTCAGGTTTCACTAAAAACAACAATGGATTCACTTACAGAATATTTGCTTTTCTTGATGCACAGAAAGACCTTCTTCTTAAACTGGGGTTGATTGCAATATTCCCTGTCATTCGCTCGGATGCTCCACCTGGGCTCTGAGATGAGAATCACAATCAGACCACGAAACAAGCACTAACAGGACACTTTTACACCAGATCCGTCCTCAAGCTCACCGCCGGCAGGTGCTGGTCTGGCTTCTGGTTCTGGGAGCTGGTCTTCGCTCCGATCCAGATCTTCTTCGGACTGTAACTCGTCGTCCGTCTCGTCGTCACTGTAGGGCACCACTTCATCATCCGGCTCCTCCAGGGAACCCTGGGAAGCGGCCCGCGCTCGAACGCTCATCCTGAGAGACCCTCTGCTCCGAGAAAAGAGACACAATTATTACATTAAGGCTTTTAAACAGCACAGAGAAACAATAATTGAGATTTGCGTGTCGTGCAGCTCAGCAACATGTCAAAACACTGATTTGGCATGCAGAAAACACACACATTTTCCACTGCACACACTAAACATGTAACACTCTTACAAAATGCTGGTAACCAGCGGCACTGGATCATTACATTATTGATGTACAATGTTATTTAAATACATCTTTCGTTCCTTCAAGTCCATTACAAATTTAAGACAAAAATTCTACGTTATTCTAAAAAAATAAAAAAACTGTTACTTGAAATCAAATATTTAAAAACATTTAAACTTAATTTATTTTAGCTAGTTGTCAAGGCAACATTTTCATTTAATTAGTAAGTGAAGTGCTAAAATAACTATAACTACATAAACTAAAATAAATGAAAAATACAAACTATGTGGACTATATATTAAATATAAAAAGTCATAAAAATGACAAAAAACACAATTATAATACTAAAAATAATAATAATAATAATTATTATATAATATAATATATATATATATATATATATATATACACACACACACAAACACTTGACAAAAATGAAGGTAAAATATATTTGTGTGTTATTTTATATGCATACATATAAAACATACATATTTTTTACTTGAATAGCAAATGAATAAAAAAAACAATTGCCAAATGTTTGTGAATGTAATAAAGAAGTTGTATTTAAAATGGATTTATTAATAATTTTTGAACATCAATTTAACAATAAATGAATTGTGTATTTCCTTGTTAATTTGAAAAATTAAATATTTAAAAATGTAATAATTATTTTATTCATATTAAATAAAATATGATGATTCAACCATAAATTATTATTATTAATAATAATACATTATAATAATAATACTAATTTTTATTATTATTATTAACTGATTCCTTCCTTCTTGGCAGCATTCCTAGTGCATGTGATCAGTGTTTTTATATATTTCTCAATCCTGCAGAAAGTCCATTGTTCATGATGACAATGAAAGGTATGAAATGAATTACTGAATACAAAAAACAAGTGGACCTTTGACACAGAGACGCTTTACAGGACAGAACGTGCCGTTGGGAAAAGATGTTCTGATGATATCAGCACTTTTCATCTGCTTCAATATAAAAAGCTTCCTGTCAAACGAACGTGGCTGACGTTACCCAGACTCCACCCCGACACTCGGCTGTGGCCTTACAGGTAACGCCACATAATCTCCACCATCACAAAACACAGCAAACCACAGCTGCGCACGCATCCATACGACTACAGACAGTAAAACACACAGTGTCACTTCAGCTTGTTTAGTTCTGATAGGATCTAGGTCGGATGATGATATTTACATATGTAACATACACAAATCCACAAACAAACAAACAAATGTAAATAAATATAAATGTATGGGTGTGTCTGTGTGTGTGTGTGTGTGTGTGTGTGTGTGTATAATTTTTTTTTAATTAATTGTAGATCGGAATAATATAATTGGCCTTAAAATATTGACATAAGTAAAAAGTTAACTAATTGAAATATTTAATATTTTACATGAAAAAAAAGACCATCACTGTAAAAATGATTTCTCCAAGTTTCTAAGTAAATAAAACAAATATTCCTGGAATACACATTAAAAAAAAAATACCATTTCAGTTTTTATATTTTAAAATTGTATTTAATAATTCTCATGAAAAATCTGCATCACTAAATGCTGCATTGAAAAAAAAAAGGGGGGGGGGGGATTTTCATGTAAATTAAATAAATGTCTAATTCAATGTGTTCCTTCTTTGTAATTATGTGTGAAATCTAATCACAATGTCTGAGCAAAAACTGTTTCAAAGTAAATTCTACAGCATTTTTTTGCTACTGCAATTCATTTATATTTATGCATCCAAAGTCACTGACGCTGCATATATTCAAGAAATATTAAACTTATTTTACCATATGTGACCCTGGACAACAAAACCAGTCATAAGGGTCCATTTTTCATGATCTGAAAGCTGAATAAATAAGCTTTCCATTGATGTATGGTTTGTTAGGATCGGACAATATTTGGCTGAGATACAACTATTTGAAAATCTGGAATCTGAGGGAGCAAAAAAAAATACTGAGAAAATCACCTTTAAAGTTGTCCAAATGAAGTTCTTAGCAATGCATATTACTAATCAAAAGTTTTAATATATTTACAGTAGGAAATTTACAAAATATCTTCATGGAACATGACCTTTACTTAATATCCTAATGATTTTTGGCATAAAAGAAAAATGGATAATTTTGACTCATACAATGTATTTTTGGCTATTGCTACAAATATACCCCAGCGACTTAAGACTGGTTTTGTGCTCCAGGGTCACATATGTTGTATCAGACAATACATGGTAAAATATGTTTAATATTTCTTTGTATGAGAAGCAAACTAATGACCCATGATGCCTCTCTCTACTGTTTGAGCAACAGGAATGACTACAAATATGATTTTTATATTTATATGTAAAACAAAGAAGGACTTCTTCAAAGTCAACAGGATTCACAACCTGTTTTACATCCCTAATGTGACGCATTTCTGAGTGAAACATGATCCTGGAAGGAAAAAAGGAAAAAAAAAAAAAAAAAAAGACTTTCCAAAATTGTCTTGATATGACTTTGATTGGAGGATTGGGGGGGGGGGTGAGCATTTGGTTGTTTCAGAGGCAGCAAAAGTCACTACATTTGGATAAAAAGATGATTAAGTCAAACAAAGGATTCATTGCAATAACGTGCACTGATGAATAATTCACAATAAGACCAGAAGCATGGTTTAAGAAAGTAAACAGTCTATAGTAAACAGCCAGAAGGTCAATTTTGATTTAATGACGGATAAGTTTCTCAGATGCAAATCTCGCCACAATCACAGGATGATCCTCCTCTGGTCTTATGGAAACCTGAGGTGTTCGTGATCCGGCTGAGCGCTCAAGCATCTCTGAAGCATCTACACCGATACCGGCCTGATAAGGTCATTGTTTGATAAGAGATTAATTTGGAAAAGTTCAGCAGGGAAGAATCCCTCTGTAAATATTTAAATATGTCCTCCTTTTCATCACATGAGGTATTGCTTAACACATTTACCAGCAACAAAAACCCAACGCCTTTTCTTGGTGTAATATTATATGAAAAGCAGAAGGAAGTGGCATGTTTTGGGAGCTAAATATGTTTACCTTGAGCTAAATATCCTTAAATCCTGTGATAAAGTTACAGCAGAGCTGAATTCAAACGAGCAAGCATCACTGTTATTAAACGTGGGCTGCAGCGCTGAAATAACACACACTCCAGCAGGATGCTGCCGCAGAGCTGTGTGAGGAGCGTAACAGAGCACACACCCGGAAAGAGAAAGAAACACAGCATGCAAAACACACACCCATGTTTATCCACAGCTCGCTTTGCGTATGTGATGTAATCCCACAGGAGGTGACATTTTTAGCAATGAAAAGCTGAGGTCTGAGAGAACCACTGAGGAAACTCTCAACCGGATCAGAGATTTTCAGTCCAGTTTTCTTAAGGAGACACAGCTTAGGTTAAGATGGTTTCAGTTTAGTGTTGAGCTCTGAACACATGGTTTACTTTTCACAATAAAGGTTCTTCAGTGGTTCTCAGTTATTCCCAAGACAGTAGGTTTTTCTATATTTTTTAGATTCAACAAAACCATCTTCAATAACCATTTGTAGTTGCTGAATGGAGACTAAAAGGATCTTGATGTTACATTACAGGTAATGATTTAAAGACATGCTGAAGATGAGGATTTTTTAATGACATTTTGAGATCAGCAAAACCTGATAACCACGTCTGTTTTGCCATAATGCCAATCCACCTCATCCAAGAGTCTAAACAATGAACGATGTAAAACCTTCTGTGAATGAACGAACGAATGAAAATGGTAGTATGCAAGATAGAACACCAGAACGACAGACAGATAGAATGATGGATGGATGATGATAGATTGACAGAACAACAGATCATTAGATGGATGGAACGATAGATTGAACAATAGATAGAATGACGAATGGATGGATGACATCATAGAACAACAGAAACAACAGAACGATCGACAGATAGAATGATGGATGGATGGAATGATACATTAACTATAGATCGAACGACACAACGGTAGATTAGGGCTGTGCAATTAAATCGAATTCGATTATCATGCACATCTCGTCAGTAAAGCCGGTTCAGTGATTGGCAATAAATCGCCATCACCTGCTTTCAAATGGAGCGGGAATTACTACACAGAGCTGTAGTTCACTGACAAGATAGGCAATATCGCGTTCATAATGGCAGAAGAATTGCCTTCGATTACGAACACGAAATTGCTTAGCTTGTCAGTGAACTACGGCTCCGTGTAGTAATTCCTGCTCCATTTGAAAGCAGGTGATGGTGATTAACTACTAATCAAGAAACCAGCTTTACTGACGAGATGCGCATGATAATCAAATTCTATTAATTGCACAGCCCTACGATAGATAGATAGAACGATAGATAGAACTATAGATAGATAGAATGACAGAAGGATGGATGGATGTATGGACAGAACGCTAGATAGAACGACAGAATGACAGACAGACAGATAGATAGATAGACAGATAGAATGACAGAACGATAGATAGAATGACAGAACGATAGATAGAACGACAGAATGACAGACAGACAGGCAGAGATAGACAGATAGAATGACAGAACGATAGATAGAATGACAGAACGATGGATGGATAGAATGATGGATGGAGGGACGGACGGATAGACAGAACGATAGATGGACGGACGGACGGATAGAATGAGAGATGGATGGACGGACGGATGGACGGAATGACAGAACGTTAGATAGATAGAACGACAGACAGACAGACAGACAGACAGATAGACAGATAGACAGATAGACAGATAGACAGATAGATAGATAGATAGACAGAACAATAGATAGATTGATGGATGGATAGAACGATAGAACGATAGAACGATAGATAGATAGATAGATAGATAGATAGATAGATAGATAGATAGATAGATAGATAGATAGATAGATAGATAGATAGATAGATAGATAGATAGATAGATAGACGGACGGACGGACGGACGGACGGACGGACGGATGGATGGATGATAGAACGATAGATAGATAGATAGATAGATAGATAGATAGATAGATAGATAGAACGACAGAACAATAGATGGATGGATGGATGGATGGATAGAACGATAGATAGAACGATAGATAGATAGATAGATAGAACGACAGAACAATAGATGGATGGATGGATGGATAGAACGACAGAACAATAGATAGATTGACAGACGGA
>JAFVLL020043569.1:33127-40627 GCA_021397915.2 Tor tambroides
AAACTTTCGCTGACTCTACCAAAAACATCAACTTCAACATCCCCGCTGGGACCACATTTACATTACATTTTTTAAAATGTGCAATTTAATACTTGTAAATAAATAAAATACTTATATATATATTCATATGTAGATGTTATAAATTGTCTTACTAACGTACATCGTTTGAATGTTAGTCACGTGGTACTATATCGTTTCGCAGAAGGATAAATGTTAATTTAAAACAAATATGCCAATAAAATGTTTCAAATTCATATTCATGTCCAGTTTTTTTCCTTATGTGGCAAGTAGCCGTGTAATAAGCGGGATAATGTACAGGCAGCCTGTAGTTATCGCGAAATAAGCCCCTTCAGTGTGATACAAGACCCTCCGCTTCGCGTCGGGTCCTGATCACACTGTCGGGCGTATTTCTGCGATAAATACCGGCTGCCTGTACATTATCCCTTACATATTCAATCAATAGTAATAATAATACATAATAACAATTTATTATTATTATTATTATTATTATTATTATTATTTTCACATTTTATCTAATATTATATTATTGTAATAATATACAGTATTATTACAATAATAATGTTATTAAAACATTGTATAATGTTTTAATCACAGATATATATAATTAAATTATTCTGTAATTGTTGTTTAATTACGATGTAACTAAATAAATATTATTGTTAAAATTATCAAGCAAATACAATAATATAATAGTGATACTAATATTTATGGCTGTCCTAATTCTTTCATTTTCAAAAATATTCTATTTTCTTTAATTCAGTTGCAGTCTTATTGCCAGTCTAGTCGCCATATCACAATTTCAGTTTTATTTTGATTAATTGTGCAGCCCTACTGTTGATTTTTTTTTTTTTTTTCAAAGTGATATTCAGCATTTTATTTAAAAAGCACAGACCTGACTAATCAGTAATGCCTGTCATTCTCAACAGTTAGTTTTCACTATTAATCTTTAGTGATTTTATGAATGTGTAGTTGCTCGTGTGTGTGTGTGTGTCGTCATTTCTTTCCAGGCAGATTGTGAAGGAGAGAGAGGAGGAGACGAGGTAGAGAGAGGTGTAGGAGGAACAGACGATCATGACAGAGAGAAAGTAGACAGAAAACAGCGAGAGCAGGAGGAGGGAGAGGTTAGAAAGATGGAAAACAGGGAAAAATAGTGTCAGTGAATCAGAAGATGCTGTTTTATTAATACAAAACTATGCTGTCTATTAATACAGTGTGCATTTTCAGCAGACAGGTTTGAAATGCTGCATTATACACTATAGTCAAACCAAACATGATTCAGACACCAGATATCATTTGATATTTTTTTACTAGGGGGTGCAGGACACTATAGTTCATTTATGTAAGTGAAGACAGCAAAATAAAGTAAACTGTGACATATTATACCCAAACATTCTTCATGCAGTGGGACCAAAAAAGTTTGATTTGACACTTTGAGCTGAGCATGTTTTGTTACGTACCTTTCTATCAAAGTTATCTGACATTATCAAGATGAATTTGTTCTGACACAGTTTGACTCTTGAGTTCTTGTCATATTTTCTAAACTATAGTGAATAAACTGTGATAATGTGAGAAGTGTTGAAGGTCTCTGAATGCTCACAAACGCAATGTGAGCACAAAGCACACAGCCATGACAGCCAGCATGGAGTTCATCTGCGTTTGATCTGTTGTTTAACGCTTGTTTTCCTCTCAGGCGTCTCGTCAGTTCGATATGGAGGGCAGGAAGAAGTTTTTCACGCAGGACATGAACAACATCCTGCTGGAGTGAGTTCACTGAGCCGTTGTTTTGGCTGTTTCCAGCATGTCTCTCTCTGGTGTTGATCATGTGACTCGTTCTGTGTGTCTGTAGTATCGAGCTGCAGGTTCAGGAGCAGCCTGTGACGGTGCGATCAGCCGTTTACTCTCATCTGGAGGCCTTCGTGCCCTGCAATAAAGAGGCTCTGCTGAAGCGGCTGAGGAAGCTCAGTCTGAACATCCAGGACGACCGGCTGCGGACACCACTGCTCAATCTCAAGCTGGCCGTCTGCAGCGTCATGCCGGAGCAGATCACGCGATACAACATGGACTGCATGGCCAAAGTCGCCAAGTGAGAGCATCATTTTGATTGAAATTAACATAACTACTTTTCAGGATTGCAGAAGCGTAATGTTTTGAGGGATCTCACTCTTTTTGACCAATGAAAAGACTTGGTAACGTTATTTTAAGGTGTCCTTGTTACACGTTACATGTACTTACTAGAGGTCGACCGATATGGGTTTTTCTCTGGCCGATGCCGATGCCGATATTTAGAAATCAGGGCAGCCGATGGCCGATATATGATGCCGATTTTTTTGGCCGATATGTTTGGCCGATTTTCGTTCTTTTTTATTTTTTTCCCTTGACCGATTAATACAATCAGTTAAACAGTTTAAAAAGTCATTTTTTTAGGTTAGCTAGAGCAGTGCTGATCGGGGAGAACGGAGGTGCGCTCACTCTATTGGTTAGTAAGACTGACACTCAAGGCTGGCAGTCATGCATATCCTCTGGAACAGAGTAATATCGCGTCCAGATTGCAACGTCTCAAATCGCAATTGCGATTAACTTTTGATTAATTGCACAGCCCTACCAGGTAGTTCTCTCTTCAAAAAGTTAGCAGGCAGAGGAGGACATCACAGGGTTATCCGTTGTGCCAGTGGAATGGCAATCTGCTTGCCGCACGAGGCAGCGTCACCTGTTGCTTGCAGAGGCGCCTGTATATTAATCGGCCTAATTTGCATCACAATCGGCCGATGCCGATTAATTAAAAAATGCCAAAAATCGGCCGATTAATCGGCCAGCCGATCAATCGGTCGACCTCTAGTACTTACTATTAAAATAACAATTTATTATGTGTAACTACATGCAAGTAACCCTAAGCCAAATCCCAATTCTAAACTTAACCATATAGTAAGTACATATGGTTAATTAATATTACTCAGTACTTAAATGTATAATTACACTGTAACAAGGACACCTTAAAATAAAGTGTAACCAAAGTCTTTTCTGGTTGTTTGTTATATATATTTACATTTTGTTTAGCAGACGCTTTTATCCAACACGACTTACAAAAGAGGAACAAAAGCGACATAGATAACTAACAATATTCGTAATAATTCGTTTTAATTCTGATTTTTCTTCTTTTTTTTTTGTCTTCAAAATACCTAATGTAGATATTTATTTATATTTTATTTATTTATATCGATATTCATTTTTATGTCATTATTCACAATGTCACAGTTTCTACCTGATGAAATATTGTAAAGCTTGGCATAACTAGAAAATGAGCTAAAAATAAATATAAAAATAAATAATTTAAGAATTATAGAATTTAAAATGAAGTAATTATTATAAAAATTCCCATTCTGTTTTAAGGTTTTATGAATTTACATGACTTTTTAATGTTTTGAATTCATATTTTCCGCTTGTTTCCATTTCATGTTTATCCATTTAGAAGATGATTTTATCCAAAGCAGCATACAAAAGGAGAACAAAAACAATTAGTCAAAGAACTTAATCTATTTATTTATTTATTTAATCTTTTTTTCTTTTTTCCTTAAGTCTTTATTATGCTTAATATACAGTTTTTTTAAATTCACAATTTTTACCAGAGAAAACATTTTGGAGCTTGGCATAAGTAGCTAAATGAGTTTTAATGGAAATAAATGAATGTAATATAGAAAGTAAAATGAATTACGAAAATGCACATTCGGTTTTAAGATTTTATAAAATTGCATGACTTTTCCAGGTCTAGAAACCATATTTTTGAAATGAAAATGTGATTTTCCGGTTGTTTGTGATTTACATGATCTATTTATGCATTTAGCAGATGCTTTTATCCGAAGAGACTTACAAAAGAGGAACGAGAGCAATTAGTCGAAGAACAAATAATAATCATAATATACAATCCAAGGTTTATTAGACAACTACATTAGGAAGCAATCTAGAAAAGAGGATAAATAAAGAGAAGAGTTTATTATTATTATTATTTTTTTTATTTTTTTTTTTTTACTGAAAATGGATATTTTTTAAATTCACTATTACTACCAAATAAAATATTTTAAAGCTTGGCGTAACTAGAAAAATAAATTATATATAAAAAAAAACTAGTCAATGAAATACAGAAATGAAAATGAATTAATTCTAAAAATGCCCGTTTGGTTTTAATTTTTTTGGGGGTTTTTTTTTCAAGTCTAGAAATCTGATTTTTGAACCAAGGCTTACTCATATATCCAAGTTTTTCAAGACTCTGAAAATCTTGGTTCTTCAAAGACAAAAAAATAAAAATAATAAGAATTCAATAGATTTTTGTCTTATTTTAATGCTTGTTTCTCAGGCAGCAGACGGAGGATGGCGACCGAAACGGCTCAGAGGACGACGACGATGAGAAGCCAGGGAAAAGAGTGATGGGACCCAGGAAGAAATTTGTGTGGGACGACAAACTCAGGTGAAACTCAGAGATCACACACAGATCAGGAACAGTCAGTAATCTGAGTCTTCAGGGAACATCTCGAGACAAACCAACTGTTCAAGGAAGTGTGAAGCTGACAGTTGTTTTCAACCTTTTTGACTCCAAGACTGCTTTTAAAGAAAAAGCTGCTTATTTTCCAACTTTCTGCTTTACAGAATAAAGGAGCAGCAATATATTAATGCAATTAGTTAAGTTTATTAAAGCAAATTAAATTCTGTAATTCCCAAAGTTTCAAGAATTGAATGTTGTTCAGGATACATGCCAGGGTTATTATCCTTAACTAGTTTGTATTTTCAACAATTTTAATTCTAACTTCAAAATGAAGTGTTAAAACTAAATAGACATTGAAAAAAAAAACAGCAAAAAAAACCCTAATAATTAATCACAAAACTAATAAAAAATTAAAGTACTACAAATACTAAAACTTAAAAAGGAAAATGAAAATATAAAATTCAGAAAATTCTAAATAATAAATAGTTTAAATGAATAAAATATAGTATATAATATATAGTATATAAACTAAGATTAGTAATATATTCTAAATAATAGTGTTGTCACGGTACCAAAATTTCTTTATTCGGTACCGATACCAGTGAAAAACCACGGTTCTTGGTACCGAAGCAAAACACAAAAACATGCTAATTAAAAAAACACACTTTTTTTATTAATAAAGTCAAACAAAAATAAAATGTACAAAAATCAATGCCACTCTTTATGCTTATTTAAAATTGTGTCTGAAGTTTTTCCACAAGTAATAAAAGTATGAAAAACAGTAAACAAGTTTCACCCAAATTTAATTTGTCTTTTAATTAATGAAATTTAAACACATTTTATTTTTTGGTAAATAAAGGGGATTTACTATTAAAATTAAAACATGGAAGAAATATTGTGTGATTTTCTTAAAAAATAAAGTTTTAATTTATTAAACAGCAGTAGTAGTATCACATACATTGTACTAAATAATAGTGATATATTTCTGGCACAATGTCTAAACCGAACTTTTATTTTGACGGGTTGCCGTGAATATCTTTAAAGTTGTGTGTATATGATATGATGCTGGTTTTACTCAAAGGGTAATATGCTGGTGAAGTGACTTTCAGAGCAGTTCTGGAGATGTAGTTTATGTATTTATGTCCTCATTGAGACGGCAGATGATGAAATCACTGTGAGCTTCAGTGTATGTAGTAAACAAAACCGCGCGTCTGCGCCATTCATTCACAGAGACTCGCAGAACATGTGGGATTCATATTTACATCGACTTTTGCGGCTTAATATTTACAGATACTAGTCCATATCGCAATTTGATTTAAGTGTAATGACCTACTTTTGATTAATTCATCCAAACTGACAAATTCCGTGACATTCCGTGTTAAACTGTAAATTCCGTTTTTATAACTGGATTCCGCGATTCCGTCCACGGTTTCTGCGTCGCGGAAATCATATGTGCCAAGAACCGGGTTGACCGGGTAATCGATACCACCGGTACTTAAAAAAAAAAAAACCTGGTACCGTGACGTTTTCATTTTTTTAGTACCGACTTGATACTGAAATACCGGGTCTTTTGACAATTTAATAATCTTTTATAGTTTAGGGTTAGGGTAGTTTTAGTATTATTAATTTATATATTTATTTTTGTTATTTTTGTATGAATAATTATATATAGTTATTTATTTATTGCCAAACACCTTAGTTGTTTGGAATTTGCTTTGGTGAGCTCATCAACAATAATAACAAACATTAAAATACAAACATAAATACATACACGGCTATATATGTCCTATCAATTATAAGGAGTGAAATACAGATGCATAGACACCAGAGGAATTAAGAGCGTGAACAATCCTACAATAAGTGCTGTTCAAAAAATGTGTAGACTTAGTTTTAATTGCTCTAAGGCGTCTGCCTGAAGGAAGAGGCGTAAAGAGGTGTCTGGCTGACGTAAAGGATCTTTCAGGATTTTTAAGCCTTTTTTCTGCAAACGTGAGACATAAATCTCATCAATAGTGGGAAGATCATAACCAATAATTTTCGAAGCAACCCGAGTTATGTTATTAATCTGACTTCTCTGCTGAGCTGTGGAGCTACCAAACCACACTATAAGTGAAAAAGTCAGCACGCTTTCAATGACAGCTCTATAAAAATTGAACAAACCAACTTTAGATATGCCAAACTTTTTAAGATGTCTTAAGAAAAAAAGCCTTTGAGATTTTTTGATAATGCCTCTAAGGTTGTCGTCCCACTTTAACTTCGCCATATATTTATATCAAAATATATATTTTTTTATTATTATTAACTTAAACTAAAATAATCCTGTGCTTACGTTTTATGATCTATGAAATCACATGACTTTTTCAGCTGCTCATGAGCATAAGTTTTTTTTTTTAATACCTGCTAAAATATTTAGAGCTCAACATAACATGAAAAATTTGAATTACAATTTCCAAAACCTTAATTTTTTATTCTACAGATCTAGAAATCGCACTGAAATCTATCCAGGTTTCTCATATGTCCAGGCTTGTGACAGTTAAAATAAAAGACTTGCATGTTGTTGATGGAATGAATTATTGTAAGAGACTTGCTGCCATCTTATTTTTTATATTTGTTGTTGCTGATTTTTAAAGCGTGTTTTGTCTTATTTTAGTCATCGAGTGTTTGAGTGAAGCTGATTTGTTTGCGCAGGACTCTGCTGTGTAATCTGGTGCGGGTGAAGCTGGGCTGTTATGAGCTGGAGGGTCAGAGTTCACTGTCACCTGAAGATTACCTGAAGGTCTTCATGGAGACGGAGGTCAAACCGCTCTGGCCCAAAGGATGGATGCAGGCCAGGTGGGTTTCAGTGCCAAAATACTGCTGATGCCTCTGATGGTAAATAATGTTGAGATGAACAGGATCTCTAAACATCCTGCGTGATTGACTTTCTCTTTGTCTCTGTTTCTCAGGATGTTGTTCAAAGAGAGCCGCATGGCTCACAGTCACCTCACAGGAAATACGTAAGTATT
>JAFVLL020043569.1:43127-55551 GCA_021397915.2 Tor tambroides
AGACAATCACATCTGTGGCCACAGCGTCTCCACTCTCACAGGTCTGTCTAATCATGTGATCAAAGCGGGTTTTTGGCTTTTTACATTTATATTAAATCTTAAAAAAAATATTACTACTTTCAAACTCAAGGCCTATTTTTAGCACCAAATCTCTTCACCAGGAACAATGTAAAAGTGTCTTTTTCTCAGGAAAGTTTGATAGCATAATTAGAATTTTACTTATAGAAATATCCTAGTCCTTGCTAACAAAATTAAATAAAAAATAAAATTTAAAAAAAATGAATAAAATTAAAATAATTTTAATGTTTAATGAAAAATTTAAAACAATGAATTTAAAGGTTTAATTACAAAAATAAAATAAAAAAATACTTTTAATGTTTAATTTTTGATTTTAATTAATGTGAATTATTTTATATTTTCATAAAATATAATTTAAATTTTTTAAAAATAATTTAAATGTTTAATTAAAAATAATAATAATATTTTTTAATTCTAGTATTAATGTTAATAATTTAATATAAAATATTTGTATATTAATATAAAAAGTGTCTCTTTCTCAAGAAAGTTTTATAGCATAATTAGAATTTTACGTATAGAAATATCCTAGTCCTTGGTAACAAAAAACTAGAATATCATCCGAATTTAATACAAAAATTTGAATTCACCAATGGAATTATTATAGGCATTTTTAAATGTATATTAAGTAATAATTGTAGTAATATTTTTGGTTTTATTATTATTAAAAAAGTTTTAATTACATTTGCATTAGAATTAAAAATAAATTACAATTATTTTAGTTTTATTATAATGTTTAATATGATTTTAAAACAGTTCATACAAATGTTCCATTACAAAAATAAAATGGGAAACTTTTAACGTTTAATTTTAATTAAACATTTAATTCATTTTTATATTTTCATAAAATGAAATTAATTTTAATGTTTGGAAATGTTTAAAATAATTTAAATGATTAATTAAAAGAAAAAAAATTAAATTATTATTTATTTTTTGGTAAATTTAGTAGTAGAATAAGCAAGGTTTTTTCAAGTTAATGGGTTTTCTTGTGATATTTTCTAAATGTGTAATCCTTTTATTTTTTTAATTGTATTTAACATGGAAAATATTTTATTCATTTATTTTTAGTTAGTAATGATTTATTTTATAATATTTGTGCTACACATTCTGGAACAGGCTGAACTTGAACTCCCAAGTATTCCTCAAAATACAAGCCACTACTAAAATGTTGTGGTTTAATGACTTATTTTATTATTTTGCAAATTTGTACAAAAAAATAAAATCGTTAGACTCCATAGGGAGCTGCTGCTTTCACACATGAAGAGGCCTTTATACATGTCTGCTGTGTGCTTTTGGCTCTAACAGTGTGATGGTGATGATTGTGATGGTGATGATTGTGGTGGTGGTGGTGATTGTGATGATTGTGATGATGATGGTGATGATGATGGTGGTGATGATGGTGGTGATGGTTGTGATGGTGATGATTGTGATGATGGTGATTGTGGTGGTGATGATTGTGATGGTGATGATTGTGATGATGGTGATGATTGTGATGATGGTGATTGTGATGGTGATTGTGATGGTGATTGTGGTGATGGTGATGGTGATGATTGTGATGATGGTGGTGATGATGATGGTGGTGATGATGATGGTGGTGATGGTTGTGATGGTGATTGTGATGATGGTGATTGTGGTGGTGATGGTGGTGATGATGGTGATGGTGATGATTGTGGTGGTGATGGTGATTGTGATGATTGTGATGATGATGGTGATGATGATGGTGGTGATGATGGTGGTGATGGTTGTGATGTTGATGATTGTGATGATGGTGATTGTGGTGGTGATGATTGTGATGGTGATGATTGTGATGATGGTGATGATTGTGATGATGGTGATTGTGATGGTGATTGTGATGGTGATGATTGTGATGGTGATTGTGGTGATGGTGATGGTGATGATTGTGATGATGGTGGTGATGATGATGGTGGTGATGATGATGGTGGTGATGGTTGTGATGATGGTGATGGTGATGGTGATGATTGTGATGGTGATGATGGTGGTGGTGATGATTGTGATGGTGATGATTGTGATGATGGTGATGATGATGGTGATAGTGGTGATGGTGATGATTGTGATGATGGCGATGGTGGTGATGATTGTGATGATGGTAATGATGATGATGGTGATGATTGTGATGATGGTGATGATAGTGGTGATGGTGATGATAGTGGTGATGGTGATGATTGTGATGATGATGATGATGGTGGTGATGATGGTGATGATTGTGATGATGGTGGTGGTGATGATGATGATTGTGATGGTGATGATTGTGGTGATGGTGATGATGATGGTGATGATAGTGGTGATGGTGATGGTGGTGATGTTGATGATCCTGATGATGATGATGATGATGGTGATGATTGTGATGATGATGATGGTGATGATTGTGATGATGATGATTGTGATGATTGTGATGATGATAGTGGTGATGGTGATGATTGTGATGATGGTAATGATGATGATGGTGGTGATGATTGTGATGATGGTGATGGTGATAGTGGTGATGGTGATGATTGTGATGATGGTAATGATGATGATGGTGATGGTAATGATGATGATGATGGTGGTGATGATGTTTTGCAGGTGTCGTCCTCAAGTGCTCTGCTGGGTTCGGCCGGTCCGTCTCTGCCGCTGGGTTTCGGGATGTTGGGAGGTCTGGTTCCCGTCTCTCTCCCGTTCCAGTTTCCAAACCTGCTGAATCTTCCTTCCTCTGTGGTTTCCACGGCGACCACCGGCGGCTCCACCAATCCCAGCAGCTCAGGGTTCAACCTTCCCCAGAGTGAGTCGATGTGATCTGTAAATATGGGATAGTTTATTAATTATTATTGTTATTATGTAAGTCTTAGAAAGGTCAGTTCTGTTTAGCTTTTAATTGACCTGTCATCTTTATCACTGCTGTGATGTTCTGATACACATTTGTTTCATGAGCCTCTATTAGTGAACAGTGAAGAATAACCACTATAACTATACATCAGATTTGACTGGACTGTCCTGCTTTAAATGATGTTAGGCAACAGATGTATTCAGAAATTTCATTAATGGACCTATTAAAAAAATAATACACAACAGATAGCATCCTGAAAACGCTTATATAATTGATATGTGACCCTGGATCACAAAACCAGTCATAAGTAGCACAGGTATATTTGTAGCAATATCCAAAAATACATTGTATGAGTCAAAATGATCAATTTTTCTTTTATGCCAAAAATCATTAGGATATTAAGTAAAGATCATGTTCCATGAAGATATTCTGTAAATTTCCTACCGTAAATATATCACAACTTAATTTTTGATTAGTAATATGCATTGCTAAGAACTTCATTTGGACAACTTTAAATGCGATTTTCTCAATATTTAGATTTTTTTTTGCACCCTCAGATTCCAGATTTTCAAATAGTTGTATCTCGGCCAAATATTATCCTATCCTAACAAACCATACATCAGTGGATATTATATCAATTTCAAAAAAATTACCCTGGTGGGTTTGTGGTCCAGGGTCACATTTGTTTTATATTAGGGCTCGGTGAAAAAATATTGATTTCTCGATTTTTAATCGATTCTCATTTTTATGAAATTATATCGATTCTTAAATCGCAAGAATCGATTAGTCTAGCCTGTTTTTAGTTGATGAACGAAACGTTATAGCACGCCTCCTATCCAATAAATCGCAATAAGCTTTGTTACTTTTGATATGGAACAAAGTCTCAGATTTCAAATTCTGTCCATTTTATTACAGTATTCACACAATAAATGCTGTTTTGGCGCTGTTTAATGAGTGACAGATCGCTGTGGTGCCTCAGCGCAAGAGAAGTGCGAAACGCATGTGAACTGATCATGTCCTCAGCTTTGATACATTTACAGCACGAAATAAACATGAATGAACATCTGAAGGTGTGTTAAAAGAAAGAGTACAGCTTACCGATATCTGTAACCTGTCTCGCGTAATCGTTAAATCAGTATTCCAATCACGGAAAGACAATATGCCACGTAACGTCACATTCACTTCAGAAAAAAAAACATGTTTGTAGCCATAAACTCGTTAGTCAGCTAGAGAAATAAACTCTAGAGAGGAGCGTTTTCATCATGTTTACTGTTCATTTAAGTTGGAATAAATCTGTCAAGTTTTATTCTAGAAATATAATTATGTAGCCTAATATAAAGTCAAAGTTAGTATTGTAATTTTAGTATTATAAAAATTTCATTGAGTGTAATGTAAGTGTTTGTATACAAATCAGCAAATTTTAACCTTAAATATTATGGTAATGTAGTACCAATTGACTCTCATGTATTTTTTACAGCAAGGTTTTTTCTTGAGAAAATTTGCCATGTACTGTACCAGATGTATATCCAAAATAACCAATATTGAATCGAATCAAAATCCTAATCAAATCGAATCACAAGCTTGTAAAGGATAATCGAATCGTGAAATTTGTGTCAAACCCCAGCCCTATTTTATATATTATTCTGAGAAAATATTGTTGAATTATTGGATATCACTTCTTTCTTTATTGAAGTTTTATTGATATTATGATTATAATTTCTGCTGCTTTAAAAATAGCCTTTGCTGCTAATATTAGCAGTCGTCCTTCAGTTGTTTACATGCACTTGTGCACTTAAAATGGACTAAATCTCCATAATTCAGACTTATTTTGAATTGGGTTTCTACTAGACGTAGGGTTCAACTAGACCTCACTAGTTGATGTTGTATGTGTGTGTGTGTAGATCTGTTTTTGTGTGTACAACTGCAGTAAACTTGTTAGTATTTTCTGGGGATGCACAATATTATCGGAAGATTCTCAGAATCAGCCGATAACCGATTAAAATATAAACATCGGCAGAAAAAATGATGCCGATATGCCTTGTTGATAAAGACGAATAGCTCACATGCTCAGGGTATGCTAGCGATAAGATCACATCAGCAGTGTGGCTCATTCGTGAAGCAAGCTTTTGCCTGAATGATAATTAGATTCACCATTTTGGATCTCTGCATTTAATCTGAGAATGCATGGACAGAATGACGCCCCTGATGTGAGAGCCAACAGTCACTAGCACATGCAGTGAAAGCAAGGCATTTTATTTACTTAGGGGGCGCTATTGGTCTACTTGTAATAAAATGAAAGTAAAAAACACAAATGTGACCCTGGAGCACAAAAGCAGTCTCAAGTTGCTGGGGTATATTTGTAGCAATAGCCAAAAATGCATTGTATGGGTCAAAATTATAGATTTTTTTTTAATGCCAAAAATCATTAGTATATTAAGTAAAGATCATGTTCCATGAAGATATTTTGGAAATTTCCTACCATAAATATATTAACTCTTAATTTTTGATTAGTAATATGCATTGCTAAGAACTTCATTTGGACAACTTTAAAGGGGATTTTCTCAATATTTAGATTTTTTTGCCCCCTCAGATTCCAGATTTTCAAATAAATAAATTTAAAGTTTTCAAGTAAATTGACCCTTATGACTGGTTTTATGGTCCAGAGTCACAAATATCATTAAGATACTTGTGTTTTTGAATAAATAAAGCAGTATCAATGTCATAAAATCACGAGTCTGCTTTGATTGAAAAGCCAGAAGCAATAGCTGACATGAATAAAAATCAAAAACATTTCTAAATTAAATTTAATATATACAGATTTATTTTATTAATATGTAATAGATTTTTTTCAAATGGATAATGAAAACTTATATACAATGTAGTCTCATTAAAAAAAAAGAACTTTAATAATCTTTATTAGTTCTAACAAGTTTTTGCTCAAAAATAATTGGTTTATAATTTCAGCACAGGTGAGACTTGGTGTTGTTTCATAACAAATTAATATATATATATATATATATATATATATATATATATATATATATATATATATATATATATATATGAAGTATTTCAATGCAAAAGCCTCTAAAAGTCGTCTTGGTCAAAAATGAAATAACGATACTGAGTGAATGCTCTCCACACATAGTACATGTTCATCAAGTACTTTCACTTCAAATGCACTAAATCCCAGCCTCAACTCATTCAGAAGTACCAGTACTTACATAGAAACCTATACATAGCAGCCAGAAAGAAATGCTCATTTTAAAGCAAAACATCAGAATTAAATTATTTTTAATTTAATTATATATAGTAGTCAGCATTTGAAGTGGATCAAAACCTTTCATCAAAGTTGTCCTAAAACCAAAACTATATATATATATATATATATATATATATATATATATATATATATATATATATATATATATATATATATATATCGAGTTATCTATTGGCCAGAATGATTTGAAAAATGTCACCATATTGGATATCAGCTAAACTCTTTATATTGTATATTGTGCATCCCTAGTATTTACTAATTTAGTACATAATTTACTACACTTTTAGTATTTAAAAGTACTTAAGGTATGTATTTTATGGGAAAGAAATCACGTTAACTTTCATTTTTGTTCAGTACTTCAATTTTTTGCAAGTGATGCTGTTGTCATCGTTGAACTTAAACAACATAAGATGTCACAGCTGTGTGTGTGGCTCATCTCCTGCTCTTCATCACATGCTCATCATGAATCTGCTTCCTCTCATTGAGTCTCTGTGTGCGTCTCATGCGTGGTGTGTGTCTCTCTGTCCCGTCTCTCCTCAGATGTGTTAAAGGGTCTCATGTCAGGCACTCAGGCCGCTCTGCCGCCACACTTACAGCTGGCTTTCTCAGGTAAATGCTGAATGTGATGCTCCTGCTGCCTGCATGGGAGCATTTGCTGCTTTACTCATCTTCAGTCAGGACGAGTCGCATTGCTTCATTACTGACACTCTCTCTCTCTCTCTCTCTCTCTCTCTCTCTCTCTCTCTGTGTGCAGATGTCAATCAAACGCAGGGCGGAGACTTGAAGAGGAAAACCTTATGACATCACGGAACTCTAATGTGGGACTGACTCCACCCACTTTTATGCATGATCTGCTGGCCGTCCAATGAGACGGAGCTGTTTTTATGCTCATTTGAATACTGATGCTGATGAATAATGTTATTTGTTTGAATGATGATCTGTGGGTTGTAGATATGTATCAATGTTTACACAGACAGACCTGATCACTGTGACAGGGAGGGAAACGTGTGTGTGTGTGTGTGTGTTTGCATGTGGATTAGCGCTTCTGTAAATGAGGTTTTTTAAATGTGTGGAGCGAATGGATGTTGATGAGTGAAGGTGTTCCTCCCTCTCTGGTGTGGGTCGGTGTCTCCGGTGCTGTTCACCAACGAAACGCCCCTTTAAAACGTTCAAACCAAATGACGAAGGGCGGGACGGCGGCCATTGTAATATACTTGAACTTTCAGGACACAAGCAAAATAAAAATGCAGAAGCCTTAGTCAAAACTCTGGGTGTCTGTGATGATTCTGCCGTTTGTTCTCAGGATTCCCTGTGATTTTGGTCGCCAACCCATCGATCGCAATCGACAGGTAGATCTTTATCACTGTCCCAGTAGATCCCAAAAATAACAGTAAAATAACTACAAAAATGCATGACATTTCTCCACTCCTTGTACTGTATTTTTCTGTTATTTCAGGAGCTATTGAGACAGCGATAAAGAAAAATACATCACGCCTGAGTCTGTCAACAGAATGTTAACAGAGATCAGAGACGCAAAGAGGAGAAAATACCATTAGCAGGCAGAGAACAATAGCTCACTGTAAAATAGGAAGAAAATATAAATAGACATGGGGGTATGGGGTTATATTAATGTATCAGGGGAACTGTCTTGAGAAAAGTTTCGATGGCATTTTATTTTTACCTCTGTAATAAAGCGCAGCTCTGCTTTGTTTACAGCGGTAACCAAGTAATCGCTATATCGCGGCTGGTTCATAAGCGCCACCTGCTGGCAGAGAATGAATTTGCGTCTCATTCAGAACTGCTGATTTTGTTTCATGGAGATGTTTTATGTATCAAATAAATAACACCTAAAGCCAGACCATTCTGTTTTTGTTTTAAATCCTGAAATTAATCTAAATCAAATCAAAAACAACTCGTGCAGATCGTGATTGAAATGCAGTGGTTGCCTCTAATTTCAAATGGATAGATATTTTTGTTTAAAGCCAGTTTGTTTGCTGTAAAGCAAATAGCCAATGGATAAATTTGCTTGAAAAAAATCAGCATCAGAATCAGCCAATGTGCTTGTTAAAAAGAAGAAAATCTGAATTCTGAATCGGTGCATCACTAATTAAAATACTAAAAAGGCCTCAAATTGGAAGAGCAATCTGGGACGTCTATTTCTATCAGTTCTTCAATAGGCAGGTCAGGGATCTTGGGCCTAAAAAGGTTGTTGACCACTGGTCTAAAATGTGCAATCTTGGCCATTTAGAATAAGAAAGGATTTCTTTGTCTCAGAGGAGGTTTGTGTTATGAACTGAAGTAGGTTCAAAAAACATTTGACCAATTATAGATTTTTTTCCAAGTCGAAAAATTTCTAGTTACAAGGGATATAGAAACAAGTTAACTCTATATTTTTAATCTTAAATCATATTTTAAATGTGAATGAGTGCATTCAAGAGTCTTGAAGACTTTGGTCATTTTAATGTGGGTTGAATCAGGAAAAAAAAACAGGACTGACCTGGTCATAGATCTACATGAATCATGAAAGTGCTTAAGATCAAAGTAATTTTAAGTTATATATAAAATTAAATGAGGTAACTTTAAAATCTCAAAATAATATATAAGGAAACTGACATGGGCATAGGCCTACATGGATAAAGTAATTTAAGATTAAATCACTCAAAAAATGTGAGCGCTGAAAAGTTTAAAACATTTAAAAGTTTTAAACATTATTATTAGTTTGGATTAATACAATGTGTGCAGTTTCAAATTCAGGTATTATTGACCCTTTATCATTTTAGTGTTTAAATCCAGATTTTCCTGATTTTAAAAAATAAAACTGCTCAAAGTTTTTTTTTTTTTTTGTGGCAATGCTGTTCAAATTGTGCAAGTAATTTCATCTAAATTTTTTTTTTTTTTTTTAATTCTGGTTAGAAATGTTACATTAGCAACAGTTCTCTCTGAGCACTTTTGTTTCATATCTGAACACTTGAGGTTCAGCAAATGTTACCAAAATTAAAAGTTCTTCCTTAAGTGTTTAAATAAGGATAACACATATGCCTCTGGAGATTTTAAATGCCAGTCATCCCAATTATCACCCAAAAAAGTCTCTCTCTATACTCTATAATTTGGGACATATTAAATTTAACTTTTTTCAAGTTCTGAAACATTTCTCCTACTTCAAGGCTTTCTGAAGTATAGCAAAACCTCGAAATTCTGGGAAAGGTTGGGTGTTGACAAATGAACTTTATATAGTATT
This sequence comes from Tor tambroides, assembly GCA_021397915.2. Classification (NCBI taxonomy): domain Eukaryota; kingdom Metazoa; phylum Chordata; class Actinopteri; order Cypriniformes; family Cyprinidae; genus Tor; species Tor tambroides. The sequence goes on from JAFVLL020043569.1 coordinate 52,548, forward strand.
TTGAGTCTAGTGGTTTAACACGAATACAGAGATCCAATCAGAATGACGAAGAACCATGAAGAGTTGAAGCAATTTGAAAAATATGCAACATTTTTAATAAGCAGTATGTAAAAACAAACACAGCATCCTAACTGTGGTAAAGTGTGTGAAATAGGAGCTGACAAACAAATCTTGACTCTCAGAAACGTGTGATCAGGTGTGGGGCGTTCAAACATCACAGTCAGGACAGAAAGTGTGGTACTGTGAGTTTAATTCATCATGGTCAATCTTCATCAGGCGACATTCAAGTACCAAACACGTCGAGTACGAAATATCAACAAGGGCTAATGCCACGGACTAAATCATAACGTCTCAAAAAGAACCAGAATCCAACAAACGGGCAAATACAGGGTAAAACTCAAGCTGGAAACAAAGAGCTGAAGGAGGAGAAGAATAGGCAGTGTCTCCACAGGAAGCAGTTCAGTCTATTTGACCAGCGGCCTGGTCTTATCGTCGTCTCCACACTGATGCGCTTTATACTTTTTCACTTCTGCCATGTATTTAGTCCAGGCGTCTCCTTTCCCAGCCTCCACCTGCAACCACACACATCAAATACACACTTACTCATCACAGATGCATTAAATCAATCAAAAGTGACAGCAAAGACATTTATGATGTTACGAATAATGAACTTTCTATGCATCAAAGAATCCTGACAAATAAATTGCATCAGAGTTTCCACAAAAATATTGTGTATTGATATAAAACTAAAAAAAGTATACATTTGTACAGTATTATAAAGCATATGGAAAATTCTGAAAACGTCTAAAAGAATATTGTTATGGGGGAAAAAAATGTGATAAAGAAAAACTATAACGCTTTGTTTGGTATTGGGGAACGTGAACATTTTTAAATATAACATTTACTCGCCTCCATGTTTTTTTGTGTAGTTTTCCTGCATTTGCAAGCACAACTTTTGCGCTTCCCCTGAGAAACTCTCAAAACTTTTTCGCGAGTGTACGCGATAGCAGCAAAATACTATAGAAGCCTTTTCCTGCCACTAAATAAAACAGCAATTGTGACCTTTTTCCACAATTCTGACTTAATACAAAGCAACTGTGAGTTATTAACTAAGCTCAGAATTGATTCCAGAGAGAATCACAATGCATTCTGAAAATCTCAGAATCAATCCACGAATCGAGATGCATCGATTTATCGTCGCAGTTTCTCCGTTTAGGGCTACTGTAGAAACATGGTGGCAACTTCCATGTAAGGGGTCCCGTGGTGTATGTCGATAGAAATTGCACATTCTATGGTAATAAAAACATAACGATTCATTATGTAAGGTCTTTATTTCTGTCAATAGATCCTTCTAAATAGTACACTTTGCACCTTTAAATCAGCAAACAGGTAGTTTGGTGGAGTTATGACAGATACTGTATGAATGTGCTCCATAAAATAGTGTCATAATGAAAATTGTATTTTTTTCATTCTTATTTTATTGATGTTGCTATTAAATACTAATGAAGAAATAATAATCATTAAATTGTTATTAAATGTGACCCTGGACCACAAAAGCAGTCTTAAGTCGCTGGGGTATATTTGTAGCAACAGCCAAAAATACATTGTATGGGTCAAAATTATCGATTTTAATTTTTTATGCCAAAAATCATTAGGATATTAAAGGAGTAGTTCACTTCCAAAACGAAAATTTACAGATGATGTACTCACCCCCTTGTCATCCATGATGTTCATATCTTTCTTTCTTTAGTCATAAAGAAATTGTTTTTTGAGGAAAACATTTCAAGATTTCTCTCCATATAGTGGACTTCTATGGTGCCCCCGAGTTTGAACTTCAAAAATGCAGTTTAAATGCAGCTTCAGCCGAGGAAGAAGGGTCTTATCTAGCGAAACGATGTTATTTTCTAAAAAAAAAAATTACAATTTATATACTTTTTAACCTCAAACACTCATCTTGTCTAGCTCTGCATAAACTGTGTTTTCAGGTTCATGACAGTTAGGGTATGTCGAAAAACTCCCATTTTCTTCTCCAACTTCAAAATCGTCCTACGTCGCTGTTTTACCTTTTTTTTTTTTTTTTGACCTTCTTTGCATGTTCACTTTGTAAACACTGGGTCAGTACTTCTGCAGCGATGTAGGACGATTTAGGATGATTTTGAAGTTGGAGGAGAAAATGAGATGGGAGTTTTTCCACATACCCTAACTGTCTTGAACTGGAGTGCACAGAGTGCACATGCGCATCGCAGAGCTACACAAGACGAGCGTTTGAGGTTAAAAAGTATGTAAATTGTAATTTTTTTAGAAAATAACAGATCGTTTCGCTAGATAAGACCCTTCTTCCTCGGCTGGGATCGTTTAGAGTCGTTTGAAGCTGCATTTAAACTGCATTTTTGAAGTTCAAACTCGGGGGCACCATAGAAGTCAATTATATGGAGATAATTCCTGAAATGTTTTCCTCAAAAAATAATTTCTTTACGACTGAAGAAAGACATGAACATCTTGGATGACAAGGGGGTGAGTACATTATCTGTAAATTTTTGTTCTGGAAGTGAACTACTCCTTTAAGTAAAGATCACGTTCCATCAAGATATTTTGTAAATTTCCTACCACAAATATATCAAAACTTAAAGGCAGGGTAAGCAATTTCTGGAAGCCAATGTTGATATTTGAAATCACCAAAACAAACGCCCCTACACCAAAAGGGTCTCGCCCCTATTTTGATAGATCCGCCCCACATATACGTAGCCTACGCGACCCAGGCAACGATTAGTTCTGTGAAACATAAGCCGCTTTTCCACCGACATTACCTGGAACAATATGTCCCAGGAACTTTTTTTCCCCCAGACCTGTTGCTGTCTGCGTTTCCATTGAGAAACTACCAAGAAGATTAGGCAAATAGTCTGGTGACTTAACGTTAGGTCTGCGCGCGTTTCTCAAGACCAAGTACGCAAATTTCGGACTTGCATCCTCGGTAGTTCGGACTTCACGAGTTAGACTCTGGAGT
>JAFVLL020043569.1:55651-63151 GCA_021397915.2 Tor tambroides
TATGATGTCATTACGTTGCCGTCTTGCCGCCAGCCAATCACTGCACTGCTGATCGTGGTTTCGAGTATCGATACATCTGCCCTTTTAAACCAACCATGAATGCGCAATTATCTCAGATAACTCAATCCAGCCATACTAATCATCAACAACAGGTGCGTTCGAAGAACCGAATTAGCCAGATCCTGATTAGTGCGATGATATCATCTTGGATGTGTCATTTGATCTCGGATGTAATAAGCGACGTACGAAGAACGGACCCCTGGTTTTCAAATAGTTGTATCTCCGCCAAATATCCTAACAAAACATATATCAATGGAAAGCTTGTTTATTCAGCTCAGATGATGCCTAAATCTCAGTTTCAAGAAAACTGTCTCTTATGACTGGTTGTGTGATCCAAGATCACAAATAATAACGACTGAACAGCATGTATCTCACCTCGGAGTCGAGTTTCTGTTTTTTGGCCACCATTCCGGTCTTGAGGGCCAGTCTCGCGCCTCCTCTCCGCTTGCCCACCTGAGTCAAACAGGAACAGACTGACAGCGTTACACGGGCTTTAGGAAGCGGCAGGGACCCGAACAGAGCCCGAATCTACTGACAGACACCCCTCTTTCTCTCTATATGTATCTCTCTGTGTGTGTGTGTGTGTGTGTGTGTTTGTTACGCTAAAGTAAATCGCGTCCACTGCCGTTCTTACAAAGCTGCTCACGCTTAACGGCTTCTGGTCCTGATCCGCTTGAGCTGCAGCAACAGAACTCTTCTTCATCTTCTCCTCTTCCTCGCTCTCTCTCTTCCTCCTCTCCTCCTCCTCCATCTTCTTCTTGAAGAGCTCCATGAAGCTGCCGTCGTTGGCGAAGGCGTTGGCCGCTTTGGGCGCACCGTGAGCCGGGCTGCTGCCGCCAGACTCCCCGCTGCTACTGCTGGAGGACTGCTGATGATGGTGATGATGGCGATGGTGATGTTTGTCTGATTTATGCTGCTTTTTCTCCATCGTTTTACTGTTCGGTGAAATAATAAACGCAGCTTTTACATTCACTCCTGCGGTGTTTTGATTTCTGCACTGAAGCAGCGATTTAATGGAGTTTTATATCGAATTAAAAGTATTTTAAATCCGTTTAAACGCAAGAGAGGTGAAAATGAAAGAATGATAGGTTAGTTTGTGTTGTTATGGGATCGTAGAGTGTCGCGACGAAATAAAAACACCGTCAAAAATGAGCAGAAAGAGCGCGATTATTGAGCCGCGGGTCCGCGGGTGATTATAAGCGCAGATCGGCTGGATTGCGGGATGAATCGGCAGAATTTCGGGGTTTTATCCCGATGTATTTCGCGCAGGTTTGTTGTTTTCAGCGTCGCTCCGCCATACTGCATTTCATCTGCGGTCAGAGACGCGCCGCTGCCGCCTGCAGGCTGGAGGAAGAACTGCAGCGCCTTTCATATATACTGGAAAATATACTTTATTTTTACAGTCTATGGTAAAACAATAAACACATCAAATAAATGATACAAAGATTATTGGAGGGCGTTTTACAAGATACTGTTGTATTCTTTTTACTTTATTATTTCACGTTTAATTCAACGAGCGAAATTTGCTAGCAACTGCTGAGTGACAATTATTTCTACAACCATTTTTTTTTTCTTTCAGATAAGTTGTCTGTCATACTTGTTTAGAATTTCATAGTCCGTGAAAACTTATGTGACCCTGGACCACAAAGCATAAAGTCATAAGGGTCAGTTTTTTGAAACTGAGATTTATACATTGTCTGAAAGCTGAATAAATAAGCTTTCCATTGATGTGTGGTTTGTTAGGATAGGACAATATTTGGCTGAGATACAACTATTTGAAAATCTGGAATCTGCAAAAAATAAAATAAAATAAAATACAGAGAAAATCACCTTTAAAGTTGTCCACATGAAGGTTAGCAATACATATTATCAAGTTTTGATATATATTTACAGTAGGACATTTATAAAATATCTTTATGCAACATGATCTTAATATCCTAATGATTTTTGGCATAAAAGAAAAATCGGTAATTTTGACCCATACAGTGTATTTTAGGCTATTGTTACAAATATAACAGCGCTGCTTATGACTGGTTTTGTGCTCCAGGGTCACATATTATGTGGGGAAAGCAAAAGGAGCATGTAAAAAAACAAGAAGAAGAAGAAAATCAGAGATCTGGTAAGATTATAGCAGGAACACAGTGGTTCTGGATTATTATTTAATCATTTTAGAAAGATTGGTTTTAAAAAATTTTCAGGTAGAGATTTTATAGATTTGATGAAATAATAACTAAACTAAATTTGATTAAAATAAATTACCACAAAAAATAACTGAATATATAGAATTTGATTTAAGTCAATGATTTAAATAAAAATAAATTTATATGAAATAAATGGATTAAAATTAAATGATTTAATACATAGGACAGTACAAAAAATGATAAAAAATAACTTACTAAAATACAATTACTAATCTTACAATTTTTTTAATGATTAAAATCAAATGATTAAAACAAATACAATTTGATTTAAATAAAAAATTTGATAAAAAATAGATTAAAATTATTTACTATACATATGTATTGAGTACTATAAATGATAAAATAGTAACTCATCTAGCTAAATTTGATGAAAATAAAATTAACATACAATTTAAATATATCAAATTTGATTTAAATAAAGTTAAAATAATTACGATCATGAGTAGGAAAGACGTAATGATTTCTGTAATTTTATAACAGAAATGAAGTATTTTCCAAGTAATATTTTACACAGTAATATATTTGGCGTCTTAAATACTAAAACATTCATGTTTTTAGCATATTTTTTCCATATTTGTCAGCAAACATTATAAAGTACGTACATATTTTATTCCTCACCTTTTAAACCCCATTTAAAAGTGCTCTTATTTTAATATTATCTTTAAGGCAAACGTGGAGTCATGGACTACAAATCTAACAATAAAATTACCATTGTCAAAGCCCATATTCACTTGACTGATTTGTGGATCGTTTAATAAAATTCATTTATTAGTGGTGTTTCTTCATGTTTTGCACAATACTATGCATTTAGACTATGACGCATTTACACTAAAGCAAACACACAGACTCAGCTCTGATATTTTGTACCAATAACCTCTTTTATTGTAGTGCAAAGAGAAGAAGAGTGAGACTAAAGTGATTTATTTCCGTACCGACCCCATCAGTCCGGAGCGAACGATGAAAACACTGTGATAAACACACGAACGCAACTCATCAACATCAAAACCCTCCGAGAGTGAAGAACAAAAAAACCCAACCTCAGCGTCCAGACTGATGAGGGCCAGAACACAGTGTTCACAGTCAGTAGTGTTTCCGCCTCAAATACCAGCGACAGACTTTGGTGACGTTACATTGAAAAAAAAACAATGACCATTGCACAAACGGTCAAGCAGCAACCGGTGGAAATGCCCCCTCCAGCGGTTCATCCATGATTAGTGTCGTTAAAACACAGCAGCTCTCTTCATTTGTTCATCGCGTTCCCAGCATTCAGTTTGGTTTCTGTACAGCAGATGATTAACAGATGGCTGAAGGCACTGAGTGTGTAAATGCACCGTAACCCTGATCAACACCCAAATCTACAGTAAAAAGACAGCATTAAAAGAATCAAGATTGATCTATTTCATTGAACGCCATGGTTTCTTAACACTAAACTAAAACTGGCGCTCGGATCACCTAAAAAGAACACAAAATGTCATCTAAAAGAGGATAAAACTCATTCTCAGCAGGACGATGGCAGACAGACAGACAGTGCTGAAGGAGAAGTGTTTGTCCAGGATCAGCGGGGGTTTATCTGGGCTGCAGGCGGGACAGGCCTCTGCGGGCCTGTGTCCACTGTCTCTGCTGGGCCAGGAAGGACTGAGCCGGAGCAGAACCGGATCCAGATCTCTCTCCGGCCACTTTCTGATGGAGAGCCATTCCCTGAGACACACAGAGAGATTGATACTCAAATCCAGCCCTCAGTGTGCATAAATGAATGGAAATCTGATAGAAAACACCAACAGTCTGCCTTCATAATTGAGTTAGACCCCCCCCCCCTAAATACTGACACATGACCCTGTGAAATCAGATTTTTTTTTTTCTAAATTCCAATGTTTTTTCATGTTTTATTTTTTTGGATTCCATGTTAATGGCTGAATTAAATTTTAGTAATCAAAAAGAAGCATGTCTAATTAATTGTAATCATGAAATTTAATTACAATTTATTAAATGTTTCACAAACATTCCATTTTTAGAGCCCATGAAAAACATTTTTTCCCCCAAATTCTTTTCTCTCCATTTTTTTTTTAGATTCCATTTTAATGGTGGAAGTAAATTTTAGTAAACAAAAAATAAACATGTTTAATTAATTGTAATCAGAAAGCATAGACAATTTAATTGCAATTTATTCAAAGTTTAATAAACTAAATTATGGAAATTTCACAAAAATAGGACCCTATGAAATGTTTTATTTTTCAGAAATTTTGTGTTGTCTGTTTTAAAGTTTAGTTTTAAAGGTTTAAAGTAGGGATGCACGATATTATCGGTCTGATATCGGAATCGGCCAAGAATGGCTTTAAACGTAAATATCGGCATCGGCCCGATAACAAAAATTATGCCGATATGTCTTGCTGATAAGAGGAATACATTAACTCACATGTGCTCAGGGTGTGCTAGTGATTAGATCATGTCAGCAGTGTGACTCATTCTTGAAGCAAAGTTTTGTCTGAATGACTGTTAGATTGTTTTGGATCACTGCATTTAATCTGTGAAAGCACCTACAGAATGAGCGTTCGGTGTGTGAAAGAGTAAACAGTAATGGCAAGTGGAGCAGCGGCAGCCTCCCCGGGTCCTAATGCTGGTTCGGTAAGGAGTTTTAATCTGTAGGGGGCGCTGTTGGCCTACTTCTAATTAATATTAAAGTAAAATAGCCTACACAAATAACATTTTGACTGGGTTTCTGATTAAATAAATGAAATAATGAGTAAGTTTTGATTTAAAGGTCAGAAGCTATAGCTTGCATGAGAAAAAAAAAAAAAAAAAAATACCCACAAACATGACACGTAAATTAAATAATTTTATATATACTGATTTATTCATTAATGTGTAATGTGTTTTACTTTTTAAACAAATCATAAGCTCTAAAAGATTTTCAAAATTTTTACAACTCTTGTTTTAGACCATCTACAAATGTTAAATCTTAAAATAAAATGTTAGGGTTAACTGCATCTTTCTGGGGGAAAAATGCAGCGATTGATATATAGTTTATTTATAGTTATTTTCAAAGCTTCAATGTACTGTTAAAAAAATCTTCATTATTTTTTATTTAATTCTAATAAATAAGTTCTTGTTAAAAACTAACCAAAATGACAAATATTTTGCTTGTAATTTCTGCACAGGAGAGACTTGGTGTTGTTTCCAAACAAAAAGAAATATATCAGTATCGGTAAAATGAGTTGAAAAATATCGGCATATCGGATATCGGCAAAATCCAATATCGTGCATCCCTAGTTTAAAGGTTAGACTTAATACAATTTTATTTATTTATTTATTTATATATAAAAATGGTAATCAAACAAATGCATATAAAACAATTTGGTTAATCTTTTAAAGTGTAATCAACTTAATTTAACTATTCCTTTTATTTTTGGCAAACAAAATGCTGCACAACAGATGTTTATGGCTGAAATTAAACCTTGGAAGAAAGAAATTGTGAAATACATTTTCAATCACTTATTATTAGCTTATATTTACTACTTTCTAAATGTATGCCTAGGGCTGGGTATCGAGTTCGATACTTTTTAAGCACCGACCGAATTGCCTCGATACCACCGAGTATCGAAAAACGTCTTGTCGTTCGATACCAAATTTCGATACCTAAGGGGTTAATCTCATCAACGTCAGTGAGGCAATAAGCCTGCAGCATAGGTGTGTTTGACTAGAAGCGACGCGGCGCTGATTGATCAGTGTTTGACATCCGCGAGAGCGATTGGAAAGCGCACGGAGCAGTCTGCTCTCTATGTCGCGCGGTTGTGTTTATTACACACAGACTGAAGCGCGCGTGACGCTCGCGGTGATTTCAGCGTCAAAATAAAAGTTTGGTTTAACTTGGAAGACACTGCGACAGAAATATATTAATATTGTTCAGCAGAGTGTACGTACTGCTAATACTAGGCTACTATTAAAATTATTAAAACTTTATATTTTTTTAAAGTAATGATCACACAACATTTCTTCCATGTTTTAATTTTAATAGTAAAATTTTGTTTGCCAAAATAAATAAAGTTTGATTTTCAATAATTTAAAAGATAAATGAAATTAATGTTTTATGCCTTCATTTGAAAACCAGATACAGAACACAGAATTTCTGAGGAAAAATAAAACATTTCATAAGGCTATTTTAAGAATAAATTTGAATAAACTAAGTAGTTTTTATGAATAAATAATGAAATATGAAATAATTAGACATACTACAACACAGAATTTAATAACAATAAAACATATGGTGAAAGAAAATAAAACACCCACTTACGAAAGTGGATAAAGATTTTAAATTTCTTGAAGTCTTTAACAACCTAGAATAAATGAATAGAAATGATGATTCTGTCTGAGCTATGCGTTTTAAAACAAACACGCACAAGTGTAAACCGAAAACTATTTGAGCTTTATTAAAATTATTTGCACTGATTTATTGTGTTGGATATATTTTGTTCCTTTGTGCAATGGCTCAGGAGATGAGTCTTTGAGTCTGTATCAATGTCAACAAGCTGAAAAAAATAAAACCAAAGTTTTTTGATATAATGTAATCTTGTTAAAACTGATTTCATAAAATTGGTATCGAAAAAAGTATTGTTCAGGAACCCGGTATCGAACTCAAGGTATCGGTATCGAAAATTTTTGAACGATACCCAGCCCTATGTATGCCACAAATAGACAAAAAATAATAACAAAAACCTGAAAAAAATCATGCAGGTCATTTAATAAAAAAATATGACAGTGATATTTCAACCGAAATGTGTTTAGTGTTTATTTCCACAGACGTTTGGATGAATGATTTTCTGCAGTGTGTTGTTCAGACTGATCTCACCATGTTGTACCAGGCTGAGATGATGAGCTTCTCCTCTTGGTCGTGTCTGGAGCGCGTCTTCTCGAAATCATGCTGAAACACACAGACGAGCACGAGATCATCACTACCACAGTCTCACAGATAAACACCAGTCTGTCTCTCTGTGTGTGTGTGTGTGTGTGTGTGTCTGACCTCCAGATGCTGAATCTTTCTGTCCTTCTCCGTCAGCTGGTTCTTCAGCGCCTGAACTTCAGCAGGAACCGCATTAGACTTCTGCTTGGGCTCCAGAGTCTTTATGACCTGAAACACACACGGATTACATTCAGGGACACACGAGCAGGACTGTTATCTCACTGTCTATCTGCAGTCTGTACTGACGGTGCGAGCTTTGTCCACGTATCTCTTGTATCTCTCCTC
>JAFVLL020043569.1:68151-95170 GCA_021397915.2 Tor tambroides
CTTAATTATTAAATAATGTAAATTAGCAAACAATGAAACAAACAAACAGTTTGTAAAGTTTTAAGCGTGGCTGGCGCTCACCTGAGCTCTGTTGGCATGATTTCTGCGGCCAGGCTGCCGACGGCTCCTGAATCAGCGCTCAGAGAATCTACAGACACACAGGGGAGAGAGCTGATTGGCTGATAGTGTGAGAGAGGGCGGGGCTTATGTTTCTGTCTGTGAATGCGCTGTGAGACCTGTTAAGCACTGCTGCTGGACCTGAGCACATCTCAGCTCTTCAGTCGTATCTCTCAGTGAGTCGCGCTCACATATCAGCTTCTGCAGCACAAACACACAGTCAGTCACAGTCTCAGAGTTAAAGGAGTAGTTCACTTTCAGAACAAAAATTGACAGATAACGTACTCATCACCCTCGTCATCCAAGATATTCATGTCTTTCTTTCTTCAGTTGTAAAGAAATTGTTTTTTGAGGAAAACATTTCAGCATTTCTCTCCATATAATGGACTTCTATGGTGCCCCTGAGTTTGAACTTCCAAAATGAAGTTAAAATGCAGCTTCAGCCGAGGAAGAAGGTTCTTATCTAGCGAAACGATTGGTTATTTTCTAAAAAAAATTACAATTTATATACTTTTTAACCTCAAATGCTCGTCTTGACTAGCTCTGCATGAACACTGTGTTTTCCGGTTCAAGACAGTTAGGGTATGTGGAAAAACTCCCATCTCATTTTCTCCTCCAACTTCAAAATCATCCTACATCGTCCTACATCACTGCAGAAGTACCGACCCAGTGTTTACAAAGTGAACACGCAAAGAAGGACAAACACCTTTTACAAAAAAAGGTAAAACAGCGATGTAGGATAATTTTGAAGTTGGAGGAGAAAATGAGATGGGAGTTTTTCCACATACCCTAACTGTCTTGAACCGGAAAACACAGAGTTCAGGCAGAGCTAGTCAAGACGAGCATTTGAGGTTAAAAAGTATATAAATTGTAATTTTTTTTTAGAAAATAACAGATCGTTTCGCTAGATAAGACCCTTCTTCCTCGGCTGGGATCGTTTAGAGCCGTTTGAAGCTGCATTGAAGCTGCATTTTGGAAGTTCAAACTCGGGGGCACCATAGAAGTCCATTATATGGAGAGAAATGCTGAAATGTTTTCCTCAAACAATTTCTTTACGACTGAAGAAAGACATGAACATCTTGGATGACAAGGGTGATGAGTACATTATCTGTAAATTTTTGTTCTGAAAGTGAACTACTCCTTTAGTCTGCTCTGATGTGAGGGAGCAGTGTGGTACCTCTCTCTCCTTCTGAAGCGTCTCATATTTGTCGTTGAGGTTCTTGTACTCAAACTGCCATTTCTCAGCTTTCATGGCCTCCGCTGAGTGTCTGGCGCTCATCTCATGAGCCTGAGGATCACAAACATCCATCAGTACTGCTTCAGAGTCTGTCTGATGTTTTGATTCACTTGAAGTCGTTTTGTGAATTCTCATCAGTAGATCCAGCCTGTGGCCATGTGAAAACACTGGGACATTGGTATCAAAGCTCTCTGGCTTAATTTGTGAAAGTGAAACAAAACTGATGACACAATTTATGATTTATGAACATCTCTTTGCTGTGTAAACTGTAGTTGGTGAGTAGTTTGCATTTGTGGCATTTAATGCATTTGCAGCAGAGAAAGTGCTGTTGTGAATGTATGTTAGAGTGAATATCACAAAAACAGCCAACATTTCACTCCAATAAATAAAAAAAACATTTTTAAATTGTATAAATTAAATTTACAATAAAAAAAAGAAAATTAGCAAAGAAAATATAAATAATGTGTGTGTGTATATGTATGTGTGTGTGTGTGTGTGTATATATATATATATATATATATAAAAAAATTAATTAATTAATTAATTTATATATAAATATAGATATGTGCTGGGCAATGATTAATTGCGATTAATCACATCCAAAATAAAAGTTTTTGTTTAAATAATGGGTGTGTACTGTGTAAATTTATTGAGTGTGTGTGTGTGTGTATATATATATATATATATATATATAATGTGTGTGTATATATATATATATACACATACATACATATATACACACACACACACGCACGCATGTACATATTTTTTTAGAAAAAATATGTTTATATATTAAATATATTTATATATAATATAAATTATATAATATATAATATAAATACAAATATATTTATAATATAAATATGAATATAAATTTATACATGTAAAAAATGTAATTTTTTTAAAATATATACGTGTGTGTATTTATACATAATAAATATACACAGTACACAGACATTATGTAAACAAAAACATATTTTGGATGCGATTTTTGGATGCGACAGCACATACACACACATACGTGTATTATATATCACATTCTATATATAATATATATATATATATATATATATATATATATATATATGTATGTATACATAGAATACATATGTATTTACTACAAAAATTAATTACTACTAATAATAATAGAAGAAAAAAAATTATAATAAAAAATAATTCAAAATGAAAAAAACAGTAACTTCTAACAGACACTTGTAAGATTAATTCTAACAAATTAGTACACTTAAAAAAATATGAAGCAAAAATATTAAACTAAACTCACTTAAAAATAAAAATTAAATTCAAACTTGAAAATTAAATGTAAATACAAACAATTTAAAAGTAAAATAAATAAATAAATACTTTTTCATCTTTTTATTTCGGGGTCAAAAAGTCATGTTCTTTGTGTCAGGGTCAAAAGCAATGATTAAAAAAAGCTGGCATTTCTGGCATCTTGATTTTCTAGAGTGTTATTTAGTGACAAACACAGCTCTGCCAGAACTGCTGCTGCTGGTGTAAACTGAACTCATGTTGACGTGAGCAGTTCTGGCTCACCTGTCTCTTGTAGGTGTTGAGCTGCGAGCGGATGGCGTTGGCTCGGCGCAGCTCCTCCTCCAGCTCACAGGTGCGCTGCATGTAGACGTGGTTCCTCTCCTCCAGCAGACGCACCTGTCTGCACAGATCGCCCAGATCCTCCAGCTTACGCTTGTACGTCTCCACCGTGGCCTCCAGTCGACTCACGCGGTCAGACGAGTGCCTGAAACACGCGAAAAAACAGTGATGAATACAGAAACTAGGGCTGTGCAATTAATCGATTTCGGCCTCCAACAATTATGAAAATACAGTAATCAAGATTAGAGATTAGTGATTATTGTGCCCCCTTTCCATTGGTGCGCTTTCGCTCCTCCATAAAAGTTCAATTTCACATGCAAATCAGTAAATCATGTAACGTGACTGTTGCAAAATGGGGCGTGCTTGATTTACTCAAGTTGATTAGATTTATTCATGTTTTTAAAAGCGTGAAAGAAAACTTGCGTTGTTCCTCAGGAGGATTTCGCTCAGAGACTGTAAATTCATCTTTTAGCTCAAGGTACGCTCCTAAACGGTCAGATACATGCAAAAATGTGTCAAAATGCGACGCTTGGTGATTATTCACATGAACCCTTGTGGGTTAAGTAAGAAATGAACGTACACAGTTGAGAATGACAATATGTGTGTAACAGTAATTTGGATCCGTGCAGCTCTTAGACTGACAGCGGTCTAATACTCCTGTGTGCTTAACATTAATCAAACAACAGACAAGGACAAAATCACTCCCTGCTCTTGACTGAAGGACTTTTGTAGCTTAAATAAGTAACAAATAAAAGTTGAATTCTCACAGTGAAGACTATGCTGTTTTATTTTACATTAGATTATTACATTTCCGTAGTAGGCTGTTAAACGAATACTTTAGGCTTGCATTAAAAAAAGGTCTGGTCATATGGCCCACTTATAATTGTGTTAAATAATCAATAATTATTTAAATAATTAGTTAGATAATCAATAATTGTGATTATGATTTTTGTCATAATCGAGCAGCCCTAACAGAAAGAGTGTGTTGCAGTTTTTTCTTTTTTCAACTGCTTCCACACAAAATCTTTACTTTTCACACAATTTCTGAAAGCTGACACTCAAACAGCAGAAGCACACACCAAATCTGCAAAACCAGACACTAACTCTCGGCCTTTGACTCAGTTTTCAATTTCATAAAACACTTTTTGCAAAACACAACACACAGTTCTCTATGTAACACACAAAAGTCTAACAGGAAGTATCTTGATTTCCTGTTTCAAACATTATAATATTATAGCAAAAGTGTTTGCAACATAAAACAAATGTTTGCTTTTGAGATGTGTTTGTGAAATTTTGAATGCAAGAGATGAGGCATTTTGTATTTTGTGTGTGCAATGCTTGAATTTGTGTGTAAAGTTGAGAAAAAAGAGGCAAAGTTTTGAAAATGTGTGTAAGCAGTTGTAAAAAAAACTGTAACAGTAACCAATCATGCCTTTAAAATAGGCCTATAAATACACAACTACACATGCTTGATGTATTTCTTTTTTTCATACTATGTAATACTGTATTCACAACCACAAATGCTTACAGTAAAAAATTACTTTGCCAATTACTTTCAATCTTGTACAGAAATGTACACAGAGGTTCATGAAAGAAGAGCTTTAGTCTTTGAGTAACTGTGTGTGTGAGATATATCCAAAAATATAATATTATGACAAAGGTGTTTGCAGCGTAAGACAAATGTTTGCTTTTGAGATGTGTTTGTGAAATTTTGAATGCAAGAGATGAAGCATTTTGTATTTTGTGTGTGCAATTCTTGGATTTGTGTGTAAAGCTGTGAAAAAAGAGGCAGAGTTTTGAAAATGTGTGTAAGCAGTTGAAGAAACCTGTGAGCAGCAGAAAGCAGCTGTGTGTGTGGATGCAGACTGACCTGAGGATGTCCATCTCGTCTTTGAGGGACTGGGCCTCCTGAGCGAGGCTGGTGAGCTCCTCGTTCCTCAGCTGCAGATCCGTCACCTCTCGCTCCAGAACGTCTGCTCGCACACGCAGGTCGTCTCGACTGCTCTCCAGCCTCAAACACACACAACCAAACACATTATCAGGCTGAGGTTTGGCTCGGATACTGTAGTAAGTCTGACAAATAATGCACTTTTAACATTTAATCTCTCATATCGCTGATGCTCGGGAGATACAGAAAAAGGACAGAAAAGGATCTTTTTCGTTTTCACCCGAAAGGACCCAACAGGCTTTGCAGGAGATCTCTTTCTGGTTCACATTAATGTTGATAAACTTAAACACAAGCTTTGTGGGTTGATTTTTCACATTGACATAATGCTAAAAATTGTCCATGTTTTTCACAGTACTGTAAATGAGAGGAGTCATTTTTCTATTTGAAAATAATATACAGAAAAATACATTTATAATACAGAAATAATATGAATAATCAAATTATTTATATAATATTAAATGGAAATATAATATTGTTTTTGCATAAATGGATATAACCAGAAATTAATCAACACTTTTTTTGTAATTAATTACAATTATCTTAACATTGATTTGATATTAATGTAACAGTGCATAAATATAATATTATAATTCTGTAATTCTTTATATTACATAGAAACATATTGTATTTGTAAGAGTAGACATAAACAATGATTAACGATATTATTTTTATTTATAATAATACTATATTATTAATATAATACAATGTAAATGATCCTTCAATATTATATATTTTTTATTTTAAATTAATGAAAAATAATATTAATTTAATTTATAATACAATATAGAGATAACAGTATTATATAATTATTAAAATACAACATAAATATTATACTATATTACAATTACTTTTATAATAAATATTATAATGTAATATAATTTTGTATTTGTATGAATGGATACAGCCAGAAATCAATTACATAAGAAATGATTAATTAATTACAATTAATTTCATTTATAACACAATATAGAAATAATATGATCACATAATATTATTAATATAAATCACATAAATATAGTGCTAATTATTTATTATTAAAAATTATAATATATAAATAAACCATTACATTTGTATTAATAGATATTGCCAGAAACCAATTAAGTAATATTTAATTATGATTAATTACAACTAAACTCACGTTTTTGTCTACAGACCAAACACAGTCAAATAAGCTAAATTTTGAATGTATATTTTAATATAAAAACTTAGGTTTTATACACTTCTCGCTGTCCAGACCACAGAGTCAGAGAGGCCTACAAATCAGATTGTGATTTAAGCCAGAGTGTTCAAGTCAACAGCATAAACACTATATGGGCCTGGTCGCGGAGCAGCGCGAGGGGCCTCACACCTGTAGTTCTCCTCCTGCAGCTGCTCCATCTGACTCTGCAGCAGCAGCAGCTTCTTGTTGGTGATGGTGGAGGAGACGTCGGGTGTCTCGGCGTGTTTCAGACGCTCCCGCAGAGACTGAAGCTCCACCTGCAGTGAGGACTTCTCCTCCATCAGAACAGACACCTGAAACACAAACCAGGATCTCACTTATTACTCAAGTCAACTTTCCTGCATTTATCACCATTCAGTTCAGCAGTCACCTGCTGCTGGAGCTCTCTGCAGCGCTGCGATGTGTAGTCTCTATCGTCTGTATCTTCACTCAGAAAATAATACTTCCTGGACTGAGGAGCAACAGGACGAGAAAAACGAGAGATGATGAATAAAACACAAGCTGGTCTGATGCTAAACACTAGGGCTGCACGATAAATCGAATTTAAATCGCACTTGCAATAAGGCAATGCTGCGATTTTCATGCATATCTCCATCCGAAGGCCAGAGGGCGCTCTCAGACAGAAACTTCAAATACACCCGCAGAAGAAATCCCTGTAGTGGTAGCTGAATAAACAGAAGATTTAACTGCTTCATTGATTCAACACGACTAATAAACTGACTATTTTTTTCTGAGTTCTAATTATAATTATTATAATAATTTTCATTATAAAGTAATAAAATAAAGTACACTATATTGCCAAAAGTATTGGGTCGCCCCCTTCTAATGAACAGGTTTGACTACTTTAGTAATTTCCATGAGTATAAATCTTAATGTTAAAGCATATAAAGATATTCTAGGAAACTGTGTGCTTCTAATATTATAGCAACAGTTTGGACAGGAGCCTTTTCTATTCTAACAGGACAATGCCTCTGTGTATAAGACAAGGTTCAAAAAGAAAATGATTGAGTCAGTGTGGAAGAACTTGACTGGTCTGCATAAAACCAAGTCCTAATCCCAGTTGAACACTGGCTCTGGTGTGACTGTAAATGCAGACCTTGAGCCAAAAACTCATCACCAAACACCAATGACTTGTGCATATGGGTTCAGTCATTTTAGACACTTCCAAAACTGTTGCAACAGAGATGGAAATACCATTTTTAAATACATGAATTATGTTCCCATCGTTGTTGCCACAGATTTGGAAGTGCATTTTTCTGTTCTAAAGAAGGGGGTGTCCCAATACTTTTGTCTATATAGTGTATGTACAAGACACTGGTGTTTGGTGATGAGTTTTTGGCTCAAGGTCTGCATTTTAATCTGGGAAACCAGTGTTCAACTGGGATTAGGACAGTTTTATGCAGACCAGTCAGGTCTTCCACACTGACTCAATCAATCATTTCTTTTTGAACCTTGTGTACACAGAGGCATTATCATGTTAGAATAGAAAAGGGTCCTAATCAAACTGTTCTTATAATAGAAGCACACAATTAAGTATCATTATATGCTGGCATTAAGATTTGTACTCATAGAAATTACTAAAGTAGTCAAACCTGTTCATTAGAAGGGGGCGACCCAATACTTTTGGCAATATAGTGTATATAATAATGCAGTGCTAATCGACTGCTTAGAATACTATGAAATATGTTGCGTGCCTTGTTTTGGTGTAAAAGAAGCCACATCATCTCACAGAAGGATTTATTTCAAACACTCGACTGATGTTATGAAGTGAGTTTGGAGAAAAACCGTTATTAAATGTGGTAAATTTTCACGTGCTTTCAGAAGGAGCAGCATTTACTACACAGCGCTATAGCTCACTGAGAAGCTACGCAAACAGCTTTCATTATCGCAGAACAATTTCATTATTGCGCGATTAAATCGGTCTGTGATTATGAATGCGGTTTTGCACAGCTTGTCAGTGAACGACGACTCTGTGTAGTAAAGGCTGCTCCTTCTGAAAGCACATGATGGAGATTTACTACCAGTGTTGCCAAGTCTGCGGGTTGTTTTTCATGTCTGCGGGTTGAAGCGACCCCTATAACGAAACGTGATTTTTACTAGAGAATTTTTAACCCCTCTCGAAACACGACTGGGCTAGTTTTGAGTAGAAATCGGGCGGGTTTTGTTGTGAAAACCTGGCAACCCTTTTTACTACTGATCACAGAACCGGCTTTACTGACAAGATGCGCATGAGTATCGCATTCGATTAATCGAGCAGCCCTACTAAACACCACACGCTCACCTGACTGTCGAAATCGCCGTACGTCTCTGGAGTTCCTGCCTCCGCGGGCTCTTTGGTGAGCAGCTGAGAGACAAACACAGTAAGGTCTCCATTAGATCAACAGCAGAGCGGTCACATGCTCCATCTGCTGCTCTTTATAGATCTACACGCGGCCTTCTGCGAGAGCAGAATGTGTTTTCACAGATACAGAGATCAATGGAGAGACTGTCCTCCTCATCATTTGAATGTGGAAAAGCAGCCCGAGGGAAGAAGTTACAGAGAAAACATTTGAGTAAAGCCCAAAAGTGACGACAGCGACCTGAGACCTGAAGTGTTTCATATTCACTTCCTCCATGGGGGTTTAATTTATGTATTTTGGAGCATAAAAACAATCCCAAAAAGTTAAAAAAATTCAGTTTTATGAAATTTAATGTTATAAGAAGTCTTATAAACACTGCCGTTCAAAAGTCTTGGATCAGTAAGATTTTTAATGTTTTTTTAATGGATTCTCTTATGCTCATCAAGGCTGTATTTATTTGATCAAAAAAAAACTGTAATATTGTGAAATATTATTGCAATTTATAATACTGGTTTCGGTAGCACTTTATTTTAGGGTCTCTTATCTAGTTGCTTATTAGCATGCATATTACTAGAATATTAGCCATTTATTAGTACTAATTAAGCACATATTAATGCCTTATTCTACATCCCTAATCCTACCCAATACCTAAACTTAACAACTGCCTTACTAACTATTAATAAGCAGCAAATTAGGACTTTATTGAGGGAAAAGTCATAGTTAATAGTGAATAAGTGTTCCCTATTCTAAAGTGTTACCCTGGTTTCTTTTTTTAATATACTTTAAAATATAATTTCTTTCTGTAACGCAGCGCTGAATTTACAGCATCATTACTCCAGTCTTCAGTGTCACATGATCCTTCAGAAATCATTCTAATATGCTGATTTATTATCAGTGTTGAAACTGTTGTGCTGCTTATTTTTTTTGGAAGCTGTGATACTTTTTTCTTTGATTCTTTGAGGAATTAACAGTTAAAAAGAAGGGCATTTATTCAGAATATAAATATTTACTATCTTTACTATCATTTTTATCCATTTAACACATCCTTGCTGAATAAAAGTATTAATTTCTTAAAAAAAAAAAAAAACACTGTTCTTTTTAATCTTTTATTTATCAAAAAATCCTGAAAAAAGTATCACAGGTCCCAAAAAATATTAAGCAGCACAACTGTTTCCAACACTGATAATAAATCAGCATATCAGAATGATTTCTGAAGGATCATGTGATACTGAAGCCTGGAGTAATGAAGCTGAAAATTCAGCTTTGCTTCACAGGAATAAATTACGCTTTAAATTATATTAAAATAGAAAACTGTTATAATATTTCACAAAATTAGGAGCAGTTTAAAATCAAAGAAAACTGAATATTTATGGCAAACGATTGCTCATGGTAGACTGTTGATGAGTTATGAAAGTGTATATTGTAATATGTAAATAAAGGGGACAATGGTAAGAGTGAATATTTTATCTCCCTCATCCATTCAAATGAACACAGACATTTCAAAATAAGAGTCCTTGTGTATTTTGGGCTTGTTTATAATTAAAAAGTGCAACAATATGCATAAAGTTTTTTTCTCCTGGTTATTATTGGTATTTTGGTTACATATTGCATACATATAGTTAGGGCTGGGCGATATAGCTAAAAAAATGTATCAACGATATAATTTCATATCGTTCGGTATCGATAATTATTGACATTTTTTATAACCTTTTTTAAAACAAAGAGCAATAGAAAAAAATGTTTAAATTTAACCACTGTATTTTTTAATTAACCCAATTTATTGAGACAGAATTTTTTTTTTCTTTTTTTTTTTTTTCACAAAATAAAAATTAAACAAATATCTAATTTCTAATGTTTTATATGCATGATATAGGCATGAAGTTACCAAAAAGGCGATTAAAGCTGCCTTAAAACTGTGCATGCATGGAATATATTTTATATGAGTCACATTTAAAAACATGATTCTGAAATGGTTTTCAAAACTGTCCTGGAGCAGCCCAGCACTGTCTCCCTCATCTAACACACTCGATTCAACTCGTCAGCTCATTAATAGAGACTTTATGACCTGAAGTGTGTTAGAAATGGTAAAAAGAGTTGAGAGAAAATATGTTCAGCAGCGACAACTCTTAAAGAAATAACAGCCAAAATAACCTAATAACCAGCTGCTGTGATGTCTATTAATCAAAGGACAAAGAAAAAAAGAGGAATAAAAGAACTTTTATAGCTTTAAGAATTCATCTGTATTTAATTTAGAATTTAGTGTTTGATAACTTCAACATCTGTATATTTCTGCTGAAGGGCACTGGTAAATATGACAATTATTACAAAGGGGTTGTGAAGACTGTTTTAAGTTCATTTAAATTAGAATTAATTTTTTAAGTCTAATAAACGTTCAAATTGATAGCTCTCAATTACACTCTAATGTTGAATGGCTATAGTCAATGGTTAAATATTGGGGGGGGGGGGCAATTTTATAGAGAAATCAGTATTGATATCAGTGATACCGGCCTTCAGTCATAAAAAATAGATGCCATTAAACAAATATTAAAAAAAAATATTGTCTTTATGTTCTTTGTACATTAATTTGGAGATTGAATATGGAATTATTGCAATATAAAAGTATATTTAAAAACTTTAATGTTAGGTGGCAATTAATTTCAGAAAAATGTGCAATTAATTAGTTTTTTTATTCTGCATCTATGGCCAAACCAAAAATGATTCAGACACCAGAAATCATTTTTGATATTTTCAGGACACTATATTTATGTAAGTGAGGATAGCAAAATAAAGTAAACTGTGACATATTATACACAAAAATTCTTCATACAGTGAACTACCAGTAAAACTGATACAAATTTGGGAGCAAAAATGTGATTTGACACTTTGAGCTGAGCATATTTTGTTTCATACCTTTCTATCAAAGTTATCTGACATTATCAAGATGAATTTGTTTGAGTTCTTGTCATATTTTATTACCATTTTCTAAACTATAGTGAATAAACTCTGATAATGTGAGAAATGTTGAAGGTGTCTGAATAAATTTTAGTTTGACTGTATATGTCTCCTTGTATCCCTTTATTAAGTAAAAACTCATTATTTGCTCAGTTTTCACTGCGTTCCTAAAGTTTTTTTTTTAATATGCTCCTAAATAAAGGAGTAATGGAGGTGTGTCGTGTACCTCTTGTATAGCCGTCATCACAACATGCTGAACTGATTCCTCCAGCGTCATGATCTGCTGAATGTGCTCTGAGAAAGAGAGAAAATCATATAATTATGACATTTAGGCTGGGGGTTAATTAACAGACAAAAGTTGCTATTTTGCAGATACATTTTTCTCAAGTCATTTTGAAAAATATCCACCTAATGAAATCATTATTTTACATTGAACCAGGAAATATTAATAAAATATTAAGTACTGCACTGAGTTACTACTGATAACACTTTACTTAAAGCCTTTATGCATAATGCATTATAAAAGTAGTTTTAATCCATTAATAAGGCACCTTATAATGCATTGTACAATCTTATAAATAATTGTAAACACAGTTAATACATTATGACACTTATAAATTCATTGTCACACTATGCATTTTAAATTCAGTTATAATTATTTACGACAAAATATAATGTATTACAATGCACATTATGACAGTATTACATTTAATACTACATTTAATGCATTATAATTATTATGAATAATTATAATGCATTGTACCCTTTAATAAACATTTATAATGCATTAAACAAATGATTTAAGTAAAGTGTTACCAAATTATTAAATTTTGAATTAAAATTTGTAAAAAATAAGAAATAAAATATTTACCCTTTGTATTGTACAATATTTTATAAATTAATATATTGTGTTAGTTTTAATAATACAAGTATATTTAATTGTTTCTTATATTTAAGGATATATATTATTAATAAAAAAAATTATATATTTTTGTTCCCCTGATCCATTTATATTCACAAAGCTTTTTTTTTTTTAATCAGCTCAATTTCATTTACTATGGTAATAAATTAATTATACTGCATATAATAATTTCATATAATATTATGCAAAACCCCAAAGACATTAACAGGCAGAAAGCAGAAGGAAATGTTGAGTATCTGTTTGTAAATGAGTTTTACTACTGCTTTACTGGTGTGGTCACATGTGTTTCTGATTATGTCTAAATGTCATCAGATTACAAAATGTTTCGGACCCCATTAACACCTGTATGGAAACATGCTGTGGGAACTCCCTCCGGTTTTTCCCATCACTCCCCTCTCACAGCGTCTCTCTCTGACCCTCCATTCACGCTGTCAACGGGGGTCGCTCTAATCTCCGCTCAGTGGCTTTTGTTCTCTTTTCTAGCCGGTCTATCAGACCGTAGCACTGTGAGGTCACATGACTGATCATGTGACTCAGGGTTCGTGATCTCGTGTACCTTGTTTCTGATCGCAGCTGACGGCACAGCCCAGAACCAGCTGAAGCAGACGGCCCAGTTCAGTCACGTCCCCCATCTCACCGATCAGACACACGTCAGGAACGTGCTCATCAGACACCTGCTGACCCAACACCTGACACAACACATGTCAATAACTGCAGCTTTAATAGCATAACTAATTAATACTTTACTAGTGGCTGAACACATTGTGAAGAGTTAAAATAGAACAACAGACCCATTGTACACATATAAATATATATGTACTTATTTTGAAACTGAATTCTACTTTATTTGTATATTTTCTTGTCTCACTTCGATTTTAGTGTTTTAACATGTACAAATTTTAATGAAATGTGTTTGTCATTTTTTTTTAAATATCTACATAGTATTTATTCATTTATGTTTTATTAGTTTTTTTATGTAGTTTGTGTTATTTTAGTATCAGTGATATACTACTACAGTTCTAATATTTTGAACTCAATTTCATTTATATTTTCCCTTTTCACTTTCATTTTAATTAAGTAAAGTTGTTGTGCATTTTCTGTTAGTAATTCTAATTAGTTTTTTTAATGTCTATATATCATTTATTAGTTTTATTTGTTTCATTTATGTAGGTTTTTTAATGTAGTTTATTTACTTGTTTATGTAGTCTTAGCTATTGTAATATTCAAAGTAAAATAAACAAAAATGAGAATTATTTTATTCATTTACGTTTTTTGTTTTGTTTTTTAACAGTTTATGTTGTTAATTAATTTTTGTATTATTCAAAATTAAATTCCCAAAAATGAGAAATAATATAATAATAACTAAATATAAAAAGGAAGTATAATTTAGTATATCAAATAAAAGTACATATTTTCATATTTTATTTACTTGTTATTCAAGTTTTATATATACACACATATTTACGTGTGTGTGTGTGTATTATATGTATATATATATATACACATATATATATATATATATATATATATATATATATATATATATATATATATATATGTGTGTGTGTATATATATATATATATATATATATATATATATATATATACACACATATATATATATATATATATATATATATATATGTGTGTGTGTGTGTATATATATATATATACACACACACACACATATATATATATATATACACACATATATATATATATATATATATATATATATATATATATATATATTTTTTTTTTTTTTTTTTTTTCACACATATTAAAATGCATGTTCATTCCCCTTGCAGCTTTAATTCATTTCAACCACACAAAAACCTAACTTACATCATGATAATACTCCATCATGCTCTGCAGGATCTTCTTGAGGTTGCTGACCTGTCAGAGCACATGCATGTTTACTGAGACACATGAACATCCAGTATACTGTACACAAAACATCTTTACTAGAGAGAAATCTACTAAAACTACAGTAAAGTACCTTCAGCCTCCAGTTTGTGCCGCCATCCTCTTTTATCCTGCTGAGCCACGTCTCATTAAACCAAGACGAATCTCTGACAGAAAGAGAACAGAAATGCTCTTAAAACACGAAGCTAACACAATCTTTATCGTGCATCAAGATTGAAAAGGTCTGTTAGTGTTCTTGAGGGCCAGAGAATGATAAGTATTCACTATCAGCTGTCATATTCAGATGCACACATGCGAAATCCAGCGCATCTGTCCGATCAGCTTTCACACGAACAGTTGACGTTCCTTCATAAACATTTGCAGAAAGTCCCTCCCACACGTTACACTCACATTTTGTTGAGCACATGTGCGATGGCCACGCCGCTGGTCAGCTCATGTTTGCTCGCACACGACGGCACCTGAAACGTCTGCAGCTGAGACACAAGGACAGAAAATTAGACAAATACAGACATGAAAAGTGAATACAAGAACAGGACATGGTTTAAAACCTATGTTGTTTAGGGTCAAAGGCACCTTTTAGAAAACAAATAAATAAATAAATGTGACCCTGGACCACAAAACCAGTACATATTTTTGAAATGAGATTTATATATCATCATTGATGTGTGGTTTGTTAGGATCGGACAATATTTGGCCGAGATACAACTATTTGAAAATCTGGAATCTGAGGGAGCAAAAAAATCCAAATATTGAGAAAATCACCTTTAAAGTTGTTCAAATGAAGTTCTTAGCAATACATATTACTAATCAAAAATTAAGTTTGATATATTTACAGTAGGAAATTTACAAAATATCTTCATGGAACATGATCTTTACTTAATATCCTAATGATTTTTGGCATAAAAGAAAAATTGATAATTTTGACCCATACACTGTATTTTTAAGACTGGTTTTGTGCTCCAGGGTTACAAATATAAAAAATGAGATTAAAATAAATAAAATAAAGACAAATATATTAAAATAAATTACTTAAAATAAATAATATATACTAAAATAAATTAATTAACATTAAAAAAAATAATAAATTAAATAAACAATAAGAATAGGTTAAAGTAAAAGTTAAAGTAAACATGAAATGTATATGTAGTTATAATAAAGAGAAAAAAAACCTACTCAAAACTCAACAGAAACTAAATATTTTTCAAATATACCTTTATAAATCAATTTTTTCACAGTATAAATTACAGGCTAATAAACACAAATGACAATAAAACAAATAAAAAGGAATGTTCATACCTACATTAATATATTGGACAGTTTAGCTGAAAGTAATATCTGTATACTGAGTAATTGTTACAGAAAAACATATTAAAAGACTGTGAAAGAAAAATAATAGGCTATTTATGATTCTGGTACATATATGTCTCAAACGTGAAATCAAAAACAGTAAGTTAAATAAAGTCATGTTAGTTCCTCAGCTGTGAGGGAGATTTTATTTGAGGAGGATATATTGATTTCATCGAAGGTTAAGTTGTTTTGATCTCTTATCATCAGTCTAAACTTATTTCAGGACCTTTGGTCAGTTACATAATGAGTTTAACACAGCAAACACACACATGCGGAGCTATAAAGCACTAGTAAAAGCGTCTGAATGATATACGGGCGAATAATAACCAGAAAAAGGCGATTCATTCATTAAAAGTCATAAACTCGGCGCAAATGTGAGATTCCACCTGCTGCTAACAGGCTAGCGCGCTAAACACAAACAAACACCTGCTTCATTCTCCGTGAATACAGAAGGACGCTCTTTAAATATCACCTGAAGTGAACGGGACGGATTTATAGCTTACCCAGATGAATAACGAGTCACTCAGTTGGTGTTTATTGAGGCTCATGGTGCTGGTTCGTGCTGCTACACACACTAGCAGCGCTGCTAAATGCGCGAATACGAACTGGACGCGTCATCGACGCACAGATTGGCGCAGCGAGAAACCTAGCAACACACCGGCGCTCATGAATATTTAAATTCATAATTAATTTATTTAAATCATAATTAAATATTTAATTTAAAAAAAATATTAAAGGGATAATTTACCCAGAAGTTAAAATTCCGTCATTTACTTACCCACAAGTTTCAAACCTGTATGAATTTCTTTCTTCTGTTGAACAACAAAAGAAGATGTTTTGAAGAATGTTGGTAACCAAACAGTTGCCGGAACATAGTATTTTTTTCTATACTATGGGAGTCAATGGTGACCAGCAGCTGTTTCGTTTCTCATACATATTCTTCTATCACGCCTACATTCCCATCATCACCTTTTGTTGTAATTAAGTTAATTAAGTCTGTATACAGCGGTTCTTAAATGTAGAGAATTGATTAAAATGACGAAATTGTAACAAATTTACACTTACTGAGTTTTCCAGACATGTTTAAAAGTTAAAAACATTCAAAATAAAACCAGTGTGACGCAGATCTGTTGTGTGACCAGTAGATGGCAGAAACCAACAGCCAAAGTCAACAGATTTAGTGTTATTTAAGGTTTCTTAAATAATTATGCATTCCTTTTCGTCATCAAGCGAAGAAAACTTTGGATGCAACTAAAATTATTTAAAATTACGTCTTTAATATTATTACAGTCAGTGCTAAAGTACGAAATAAAAAAAAAAATCATCATCATCATCATGGTGAAAATCTCAAAAGGCGTCAAGACTGCAAGTCATTGTGGATAATTAATTATTCATAAATTTCTGATACAAATGCAGCATTTTAATATATTTTTAAATTATACGAAAATATATTAGTATTAAAATATATTATTAAATATATTATTAAAATATATTATTAAATAAATGTAAATAATTAATTTAAAACATATTTAAATATATTAATATATATATATATATATTAAAGGGGTAGTTTACCCAGAATTGAAAATTCTGTCATTTACTCACTCTCAAGTTTGAAACCGGTATGAATTTCTTTCTTCTGTTGAACACAAAAGAACATATTTTGAAAAATGTTGGTAAACAAACAGTTGCCGGAAGCCATTGACATTAATATTTTTTATAAAATATATATAAACATCGAAATTATTCACTTTCATAAACGCAGGTTTACAAAGGTCATACCTCTTTTTATACTGCTTGAAAAAGAGATTAAAATGTATATAGATGTGATGTCAAAATCTAAAAATATTAAAGCAATTAAAACGGTTTCTATATGCTCCTCCTTTAACATTACGTAAAAAAACTGTTTAATGGTGCTTACTTACAAAGTTTATTTTCTGTATTAAAACTGCATTGTAATATTCTATAGAAGTGTAACATATGTAAAGTATAGGCCTATATTTCTTTGTTTAACTGATGCCCTTTTTTCATTTTGTTCCTTCTTGTTGATGCATGAAATGTTTTTTTTTTAATACAGTGAGCTACGGCAATATACATGCTGTTTGTTGATAAAAAATAAAAATAAAAATAAACATCCAAAATAAAACCAGTGACGCAGATCTGTTGTGTGACCACTAGATGGCAGAAGCCAACAGCCAAAGTCAACAGATTTAGTGTCATTTAAGGTTTCTTAATTATGCATTCATTGTCGTCCTTAAGCGAAAGAAATCTGGGAGACATTAAAATGAATTAAAATAATGTCTTTAGTAGCCTATTACAGTCAGTGCTACAATACGAAATAAAAAACATCATCATCATAATGCTGGAAATCTCAAAAGGCTGCAAGTGAACATTGTGGATTATGAATTTTTCATACAAAAATGTGTTTTAGAACATTTTAATATATTCTTAGAATATTTTCCTCACAGATCGATCCCATATAAATGTGTAGAAACAGCACTTGACAAAATGACAGGAGAAACATCTTTTTTATCATGACTACTAAGTGTTGAAGCTCCCTAAATTCACACACGACACGTCACACGTAGCCCGCTTTCTGTTTCTGACACATTCACACGCACACACGTGATTACGTCACTTCCTGCTCCTCCCATCCGGCCTGTCAATCACCTGTGGTTACCCAACACCTCTTATTGCGTAACTTATCTACAGGTAAATACTGCGTAAAGAAAATCTATATGTATTTTGACAGGTCTGGAGCTCGTCTGTGAGTCAGAGCGCGTTTTAAATCTGATCCGCACCGGAAGCGCTTCATGAGAAGGAAACTGCAGGGTCACTGGTTTACATACTGCTCTTTGGTTATGGTTAGTCATCCTCCAGGGGTTCATGACTAACAAGTTGGCAAAAGACAGGAAGGCTATTTTCATCCAGGAAGCTTCCTCTTCTCTGCGTCTGTCCATCCAGATGTGCTTCCTAAAACTAACTAACTTCCGTTAAATTACTGTGACACATTATTTTTCTTTCCCCTGCTCTCTTCTCAGTGTGCACTTAACATACTATGCTGTCAAAGCAGCAACACACAAACATACAAAGAAGAAAGGAGAAATAATTAAGTGTAAGTAATGATAATGAAAATGTGAATAACAAAATGTTTAATTTAAAAAATACACAAACATACTAAACTTCCATTAAGACATTAATGAACATTTTTAATGAGTTAAATAATGTTTTATATAATAATATTGTTAAAATAAACCATTTTTCTTTTTCTAATAATTATTTCTAATATTGTTAAATAATTTTACAGTGATAAGTTTAATATTTTTCTATAACAAATTTTTTTATAATACAATAAATAGCAAAATAATTATAATTTTGTCTAATAATTATTCTTAATATAATTAAAATATAATTATTTTAAAGTATTAAAGTAACTGTGACACATTCTCTCTCTTTTGCTTTCTTCTCAATGTACATTTTACATAAGATATTTCCAAAGCATCAATACACAAAAGATAACAAACTGTCAGTAATGGTAATTAAAATATAAATAGCTCAATTTAATTAAAAAATAAAATAAAATACGCTAAACTTTCAAAATCTTAATGAATATTCTCTTTAAATAAGTTAAAATATTTAATAGTAATACATTTTATAATAAAGTAATTTAAATAATAAATAATTATACTTTTGTCTAATCATAATTCTTGATATAATTAAAATAGTTATTTTAAAATATATAACATGTAATAATGTGTGTATGTGTTTCTTTGTAAGTAGTGCATCTGATCAATTTTTAAAGTTTAAATCCTCAACAATATACATGATTTGAGGAATCGTTTATGTCTGTAGGACAAAAGTGTAACAAATAATAAAATGAAATGATACTTCATTCAGAAGAGCTCACTGCAGATTCTGGATGTGTGACATTTTCAGACTCTAATTTAGGGTTTCACACCCACATCTGACGTCAGAACAGACTAAACAGACTCTGTTTTAAATACAGCTTCTGATGCATATTGAATATGGAAGGCAGACAGGGCCAAAAATCTTTAAACATACGAAATTTGACCGTGTCAACACGCACTGTTTGTCTGCGTTAATGGGACAACCCGTACAGCAGCCAAGTATTTGAGACTAAATTTGCATAAGACACAATGGTAATTTGGTATGTACGTGAACAAACATCATATGTCATATTCATTAATAAAGGACGTCATAGTGGTACACTGGTATGCACATATGCAAACATCAAGCATTATATTTGTTTATGAGGGATAACGCATCGGTATGTTGTGCACAATGTTAGTCTTATG
Organism: Tor tambroides; assembly: GCA_021397915.2. Classification (NCBI taxonomy): domain Eukaryota; kingdom Metazoa; phylum Chordata; class Actinopteri; order Cypriniformes; family Cyprinidae; genus Tor; species Tor tambroides. The sequence continues at coordinate 88,086 of JAFVLL020043569.1, forward strand.
TCATAATTTGTCATGTCTTTTTTAGTCCTTTAGTTCAATGTTCTTTCTCAGGTAGAAAAGTCTTAATTTACATTGTAACATTCATTAATTTATTGTAGTGCAGTAGATATCAGTAAAGCAGTACCGCAAAAAAAACTAAAAAAAGATAAGTCCACCTTATTCTTCACGTAAAAATAGTACATTTGTAAATTTTATGGGTCTTGCTTCCGGTCTCCTATTTTTAGCTGTACAAAACTGCTAATTTTGTTGCTTGATACTGCAAATTGGTGTGTCTTACCGTATTATTTTAGTGTATTATCCTAATTATGAACACACTGGTTTGTAATGCAAACAGTTTTACCGTTTACTGCACATTGTTATTCTTCTCGTTATTTCCCTGTAGCGGCTAATGAACCGGAAGTCTCGCCCATATGCTTACTTCCGTGTTTAGTAATAATGTGGCTATGTGGATAAATCTAGATGTAAATCTACTCTAAAAAGTAATCCACATTTGAACATGGCCAGAATGTACACGTGTTGAGGGAAAAGTTCTTAAAAGTTTTTTTCGTCTTTACTTGAAAAACGTGGCAAAAACTGCCGCCTTAACACGGCCAGAATGTGCGTTGTCTACCCATACAAAAGAAATGCACAAAACAGTAGGAAACTTGCGTAAATATAAGAGTAAATTCTGAGTAATTTGTGCGTAAAACAGACCTTCCCGAAAAGTCTCCTCTGGATTCACCAACATTTACATTACATTTAATCATTTAGCAGACGCTTTTATCCAAAGCAACTTACAAATGAGGAGAACAATAGAAGCAATCAGACCAACAAGAGATCAACAGTAAACAAGTGCCATGACAAGACTCAGTTAGACTAGCACAGTACACGTAACTAGGTTGTTTTTTGTTTTGTTTTTTTAAATGTAAATGAATAGAATAGAATAGAACAGAATAGAATAGGTAAGTGCTAGTATTAGTTGGTCAGGTGCTGGTGAAAAAGATGTGTCTTTAGGTGTTTTTTGAAAATGGCTAAAGACTCAGCTGTTCGAATTGAGATCGGGAGGTCATTCCAGCAGCTGGACACAGTCCAGGAGGAGGTCCGTGAGAGTGATTTGGTACCTCTTTGGGATGGCACCACAAGGCGTCATTCACTTGCAGAACGCAAGCTTCTGGAGGGCGCATAAGTTTGAACTAGTGAGTTTAGGTATAATGGTACAGCGCCAGTTGTTGTCTTGTAGATTTGATAGTTAAACGTGTATGTTAATGAATTCCATGAATTTTCTGCTATTCTTTAATATTAAGAATGATTTTTAGAATGATATATCTTTGTCATTATCTTTATATTAATCGTCCTTGGTGTGAACGGGCCTTTACACGTGATAGGGAGCAGGTGTACATTTCTTTAGTACCAACTAACATTTTGAAAATACGAACATTTTCATGAATTTGAAAGTTTATGTCAGAACGGCTTTACAAATGATTTACACAAAAATTAGTTCTGCTTGTGTTTCATGAATGAGGCCCAATGTGTTTTGACACAGTGAAATTTCACGTGTTCCGTTTAAAGGGTTTTGGCCCCATCTGCCTTCCATAATTCTGAGGCAAATTGAATGCATGATGGTTTTGTAGGTGTCCTGCGTCTTTAAGGCACGAATGTGGGTTATGTGCGGCTGCTGCCAGCTCTGACTGACGGACGGGCGAGAGTGTTGGCACATCGCAGCAGTGCGCCAGGTGCAGGAAACACAGGAAAAACAAGCTGGGATTTGCTGAATGTGAGGAAAACAGCGGGCAGGGCAGGCGGATTTACAAACCCACGACTCCAGACGTGAGCTCATGAGGGCAGGGCAACACTACAGGTGTGTTTTCACCCCAGATTCACTCCACAGATGAAGATTTACAGCCTTGCCGAGGGTGGATCTGATACCAGAGAGCAAAAAGTCTCTAGATGTGGCCAGAAGACCATTAAATGAGGCGCTGTGTTGACTCACTGCGTGCAGGTGCTGCTGGAAGACCTGAGAAGAAAATAAACATCGTAAATATTCCCTCGCGTCTTTCATCTGAGGAAACTCCAGGAGAAATGAGCGGCCGCACATAGCAACATAAAAGTCAAGCAGCTTTTAGCCAACTGTGAATTATTAGTCTTTTTGAACTTCGGTACTAAATGTCTGCACGCAGTTTGTCCATTTGTAAGATTTCGCCTGACAGATGATAAAATGAGCAAAACAAATCCAGAGTGAAACCGTCCAGAACACCCTAGCAACTTGAAAAGCAACACTTAGTAACATTAAAAAGCATGTTTAAAAACTTGACCTTACAATTTTACAATGTCGCCCTGGCAACCACCCCAAACACCCAAGCAACTTCAAAGAATATCTTGGGAATCGCATAGTAACACCCTGGCAACCACCTAAAAAAAAACACCTAGTCGACTATATAGCAACACCCTGCAAACCACCTGAAACTCCCTAGCAACCACTTAGTAACATTAAAACCACGCATAAAACCATGTTGAATTTCTTGCAATTGTGCAACACCCTAGAAAATTAACAACTGCATAGCAACACCCTGGCAACAACCCAAAATAAACTAGTGGTGTTAAAACTATGTTAAAAAAATATACTAAATACTACGAAACTGCACAATGTCGCTCTGACAACCGCCCATGACACCTTAGCAACTTATATTATCTTAACAGCTGCATAGCAACACCCTAGAAACAACCTGAAACAAAACCATGTTAAACACCATATCAAATGTCTTGCAAATGTACAACACACTAGCAACTTAGAATATCTAACAAACTGCATAGCAATACCCTGGAAACCATCTGAAACTCCCTAGCAACCACATAGTAACATTAAAACCATGTTAAATACCTTGCAATTGTACAATATTTTCCTGGGAACCACCCAAAACACCCAAGCAACTTACCTTAGCAACACCCCAAAAACCACCCAACTTCCTAGCAACCACACAGTAATGTGCTGAAAACCTGTTAAAAGATGACACATACTTTCAGCGTCACCCTGGCAACCGCATGAAACAACTGAGCAATGTAGAATATCTTAGCAACTGCAGAGCAACACCCTGGAAACCACACAAACTCCCTAGTAACTCCATAGTAACGTTAAATACTGTCCAATTGTACAACATCACCCTGTCAACCACCTGAAACACCTTAGCAATATAGAATATCTTAGCAACTGCATAGCAACACCCTAGAAACCACCCAAACTTCCTAGCAACCACATAGTAACATGTTAAATACTGTCCAATTGTACAGTGTCACCCTGTCAACCTCCTGAAACACCTTAGCAATGTAGAATATCTTAGCAACTGCATAACAATACCCTGGAAACCACCCAAACTTCCTAGCAACCCCACAGTAACATGTTAAAAACCATGTTAAATACTTTGCAAATGTATGTTGAAACCACCCACAAAACCTTAGTAAGCAGTGGAGAAAATTAAAAGCTTTAAAATGAATTCATTTGGATCCATTTGTAGCTATAAATTATAACTTTGTGACGGAAGCGATGTTGATGCAGCTACCAAAACAACATAAAATAAACTCATATATTTAGGCCTGCACTATAACACAACTCAACCGTCCGAGATTCACAGCCTCAGAGATTGCAGCTGGTTGTTTGTTTTGGACCTTATCAGGCACAGAAGAGCCCTGAGATGAAATAATTCAAAAATATGATTCATCGTGAGTCACGGCGCGATAGATGGCGAGCTCATGTGCAGAATTTACCGGCACGAGGAGATGAGACAGGTGTGTCAGACAGACCAGGTGAGCTTCATTCCTCAAGCATTATTTATTGCTCTTCGCTTATATCGACTCCTGCGGTGGCATCTGCGCCAGCCGCACATCTAAACAAACGCTTACACAAGGCCTGCGGTGAGTCAGCTCGCACCAGCCATGTGCTGCTACTGCATGGGTGGATGAGTGTGTGCGTTGTTTCTGGGAGACTCCCAACACGTGTCTGTCATTATGGACAAGTCCTGCGATGCTCAGATGGGACTGTAGGCTGCGGCGACACGACACTGCTGCTATTGTTCGCGTTTGAAAACACACACACAATAAACAAGATTCAAGCGTCTGGTGACCCACTTCACATATGTAGCATGTGCACATGACAACCGCGAGCAGCACAGAATTGTGGGTGCACATGTTTCGTGAAATTTTCTGATTCAGTCTCCTCTGATTCAGTGCTTTCAATGATTCTTTTAGTCATTTAGTGCACCAAGGCTGAATTTACTTGATCAAGAAGACAGTAAAAACAGTGAAATATTATTACAATTTAAAATAGTTGTTTTCTATGTGAATATATGTTAAAATGTAATTTATTCCTGTGATCAAAGCTGAATTTTCAGCATCGTCACTCCAGTCTTCAGTGTCACATGATCCTTCAGAAATCATTCTAATATGCTGATTTGCTGCTCAAGAAACATTTCTGATTATTATCAGTGTTGAAAACAGTTGCGCTGCTTCATATTTTTGTGGAAACACTATACATTTATTTTTCAGGATTCTTTGATGAACAGAAAGTTCAAAAGAACAGCAGTTATTTCAAATAAAAACATTATAAATGTCTTTACCGTCACTTTTAATCAATTTAATGCATATTTGATGATAAATGCATTACTTTCTATTGTCTTTTATAAGATAAAGGTCAACATTGCAGCCTGCTGCGCTGAAATTAAGCTCAATTAAAAACCGCACCATAAAACACAGACATAAATAAATTATTATTATTATTATTTTTTTTTTTATAAATAAATCCAGACAGGGTACCGCCAGTACCTGAAAAACTCACTTCCCTAAATCACTGCATGCACTCTTGACCCTTTGAGGTCAGTTAGATTGGATTATAAATTAATTCCACAAACCAAATCTAACAAAGCTTTTAATTGCTCGCATACACCCGTGTTGATGCTTCCACACCCAATCTAACACACAAACACACTTTAAATAAAGGCCTATTAACACAAATTAGCCTCCAAACAGCATATGCTGCTCTAATCTCATAATTATCATGTGCTTTAAGAACCGCAGCAGTGGATTGAGTTGTGCTAGTGTTACTGACGCTTCTTACAATTAGCTTTACAAACACACTTTTTTTTCTGTAAACCAATTAGGTACAGTACAAGCTACTACTCCAAAGTAGCTAAATGCATTTAAACTATTTAAATTTCAGCATTTCTTTTTTAATATATAAAATTATTGTGTTTAATTTAATCAAATCTGTAATCAAACTAAAATAGGGTGACATCAGCAAGTTTAAACAGAAACATTTACAGTAAATACTATTTACAGGAACAGTTCACCCAAAAATGAAAATTTGCTGAAACTTTTCTCATCTCAGGCCATCCATGATGTAGATGAGTTTGTTCTTCATCAGATTTGGAGAAATGTAGCATTACATCACTTGCTCAGCAGTGGATGCTCTGCAGTGAATGGGTGCCGTCAGAATGTTGAATGTTAAAAACATCTTACTTGTGGATTTGTTTCTCACAAACACGCAGCTTTTCACTTCACTAGACGTTAATTGATGGACTGGAGTGGTGTGGATTACTTGTGGATTATTGTGATGTTTTTATCAGCTGTTTGGACTCTCATTCTGACGGCACCCATTCACTGCAGAGCATCCACTGATGAGCAAGTGATGTAATGCTACATTTCTCCAAATCTGATGAAGAAACAAACTCATCTACATCTTTGTAAGTTTGTGTTACTGTTCTGCTCACAGACGCAGGAGCGTCCCATTGGAAAACTGACGGCAGCTCAGTGGGAAATATTCTAATAACGGCTTTGGAAAATCAGGTTCTGTTTCCACACAGAAGAACCTCAGCCCAGAAACTATAAGCACTTCCCAATTAGGAATTCATAAGCGTGGACAGATTTTCAGCACATGTGGCCCAGATGATCGGATGCCTCATAATGTCTTATATCATAACGTCTCATGATATTCAACCAGTTTTATGCTCCTGAAATTCAAGTAAATCAGACTAGATCTTCATTTCGGCCTGGAACCACTAGTGAAAATCTGCAGGATTCATGATGCATTCAGTACTCTCAAATAAGCATCAACTTAATACATGCACATCAAAAAGGCACTTACAGCTGTACTGTCAACTCCTGCTGTCTCCGTTATCGCCGCCTGCACTGCTGTTATCCAGCTGTGTTTGTGAGTTGGGACACAGAAGTGCTTGGTCAGGAACAACCGCAGCAGAACCCTGACCTACTTGGACACAGAAGCATCAGAAAGAGACAAAGACACGAGAAAAGCTGCTGAGAGCCACACATCTGCAGCTCAGCCGAGAGCTAAACATCACAGCACATTATTCACAACATTCACATGCGACCAGCTCCTGAAGTCTGCACACATTAACAGGACTGTAACTGCAGCCATGTGAACTGAGGCTATAATCAAACACACTCCTCTGAACGGGACTGGCAAGTCTGATTCTTTTAAGGGAATCGGTTCATTCAGAAAAACAAATGATTCACTGGTTCACTTGAGTTCCTACATGTACTTAGCATTTTGTAGCATGTTTTCAACTTAATGTATAAAGGCAAAACAAAGGTTTTAATGATAAAACTGTCAGTCAGTTCCTACAAAGAATGAGAGATTTCAGAAGAATTTCTGATGTTTTATGTAGTTTTCTGGACAGGACTTTTATATAAGTGAGAAACTCACCCTAGCAACAGTCATTGTGGTAAAAACAGTACAGTGTTATGTGACAGTCTGTGGGGCGTCACACACCTGTGTGTGTGTAACTACAGACTGCTGTCCAGACCAGGTGACACACACACACACACACACACACACACAGACCTGTGACTGATCAGTACTGCTGTGACCTCTGACCTCTGAGTAAATGTTCAAACGGAGGTTAATCTGTCTGTCTGTCTGTCTGTCTGTCTGTCTATCCATCCATCCATCCATCTATCTATCTATCTATCTATCTATCTATCTATCTATCTATCTATCTGTCTGTTTTTATCTATCTATCTATCTATCTATCTATCTGTCTGTCTGTCTTTATCTGTCTATCTGTCTGTCTTGATCTATCTATCTTTCTGTCTGTCTGTCT
>JAFVLL020043570.1:0-22519 GCA_021397915.2 Tor tambroides
AGGGAGTGTGAAATGGTGCAGATTGCTGCGTTAACGAGTCGAAAGAGGAACATGGACGTCGCAGTCCTGCGGAGAAGGGTACATCCAGATGGGCAGCACAGGTTCTGCTTAGTCATGGGCATGCGGGCGATAAGAATACACCATATCCATTCAGGTGGCTGATGATAAGATAGAAGGCTTTGATCCTATTGCTCACGGCTGGACAAATACACATTGTCCTACATTCACAATCATAGATAAGAAGACAAATCCCCAGCTGGCTTAAAACAAGCACTTCCTTGGTACGGTCGTTGACATTCCCACGTCGAGAACTGGTTTGATGATAGTTATGCAATATTATCTGGCAGAGAGAGTGTGAGAGAGGGTAGGGGAGTTATTAGCAAGCTCTTCTTTAAAACTGCTGTGATTGCATCCATGCTTTCTCCGTCCTCATTCCCACAACCCACTGTCTCACAGGAAATCATGAATCTCCACAAAGTCTCAAAGGATACACAGGATCCAAATGTGAGAAAGGTTTGTTTTCTTGAATTAGCATTGCAGTGAAGTGTTTAGTATCATGTTTTACTGCTAAACTTAAGACGGTTCCTGTTGCTACTGGCTTAACTCGATTGGCCCGTACAACAAGAACACACATTCCCAGAGAGTAGGTCACACATAAACTGCACTGTATGTGTTATGCTTTTATGAAATTTGACTTCAAAGTCTCTGTGTCAGCTTTGATGAAATACAAACTGCTGTTTCAGTCGAGTGTCAGGGTGATCTTGTGTTCTCGTCTCTCTCAGTGGTATCTGCCGGTGTACACTTACAGATAGACGGCAGGGTCATCCGGAGCGCTGTGTGATCTGACACTGTGGGAGAGATACTTTGATGCCACCTTCATCTTCCCACAGCTTCCAGACAACAGTCTTCCAGTCTTTTCTTGTCTTCTTAAGAGAGCGTAATATATTGCCTGAAAGAAAAAACAGGGCTAGTGTCTCCAGGCCTGCATTTGTACGCGCTTATCAGTTTTTGTATGTGGGCCCTCTAAAAAAACATTGTTACCATGTATAACCATGTCATATTTTGATTGTTGCCCTGCTGGAACTCATCACTTACTGGAAAACCAGGTCATACCAGCATAAGATGGTCCAGATGATTTTTGAAGAAGATATGTAATATGTTGCTGGTCCAAATTGGTCTACCAGCTCAAACCAGCTTTATGAAGTTGGTGTACTTGGTTGAAACCAGGACTGATTTGGATTTAGTCTCAGTTTGGACCAACTAGAAACCATGTAGAACTAGCTACCTAGCTAACTAGGTTTCATTGGATTTTCCACAGGGTATATGTACATTTCATGCCAATTGAGAGTATACACCTCCCCCTCCAGATATGTTCGAGAGAGACTCTTTTAAAGCCACTTGTATTCTCTTAAGGCACTCCAAAGAAGCCATCAATACTTGTCAACCTTTGTCAAAAACCCATGTGCAAGTTTTGTGTTTGAAGTCTTATTCTTCACATCAGCTGGAACTGATACAAACGAGCATCTCTATTTATCTCCATCGCTCTAGATAGTCAGCGATTAAGCTGGAAGCCGATTAAAAAAGTCTTAAAAGACATAATGAAACCATATCCGTAAGGCCGTAAAAGTGCTTTCCTTCAGATCAGTCACTGCTGACGAGAGGAAACGATCAGCACCTGTTTGGACCAGATCCAGATTATTGTTTTCCCTGAGCTGTTGTTTATGATGGGGGCGGCATTGACTCCCGTGACCGCCAGTGTTTTGGCTTTCATGTCTCTCATGTTGTGTAAGAGGTTTACACTTGCTGGAAATCGGCCAGAAACATGAAAAGTGAGAGTGCGATGGAAACTTTAAACTGCTTAATGTTGTTCTTTACCTTTCAAGTATGTAGTAGTGGTAATTTCTCCTCTGATCCACCACCTGTATGCACTGTTTCTCAAAGCGTCGGGTTGGATTTGTCAAAATGATGTGAGAATACTCTTGGATTTGGAGATAGTCATGTTTATAATACATTATACAGTAGACCAGGGATTTATCTTTAGTATAGTTTTTCTTCTCTTTAGCTCTGTTTCTTTGAGTTTCCCAATACTGTTGTGTTCCTGAGAGGCACAGAAGGAGGAAGAGGAGTGGGAGGAAGGGTAGTTAGTTTGGGGTCAGCTGAGGGAGCTGGCTGGGGTCATGTGAACGGCAAAGCTTAGAAGAGAGAAGATCTTTCTGTATCCGGGAGAATTCTTTTTGGAAACATATTCCTCAAGCTGTTCTTCTGTATTCTGAGGAAATGTGGGTTCGAAAGTTGCTGCCTATCCACCTGAGTGGAACATGGCCAAACTGGTCATGTGCTTTCAGCTTCTGCTCCACTGATTCACTTGCTCGCTCGACTTGGATCAGCAGGCAGTATGACTTTACAACTAAGGCACTAGAGAACAGTCTATGAGTGTGACTGTATGTGTGTGTCTCTATGTTCTTGCTTGTCTTCTGCTTATGTATGCGTGTGTTTGGAATTGCATGCTACTCAATTTATTTCTGCAGTATGCAGGATTGTATGTGGAGCACACTGAAATGAATACTGTATCCGACAATGCTTCTTTTTCTTGATTAAGTATTTGTTCAGACTGCTGGTATTCCATTCCGAATGTACAGCCTTTGTGTGTTTACATCCTTCTACAATGAGATAAAACGGGAAATAGGAAAGGACCAAAAAAGACAGAGAAACAACAACAAGCCTCAATCAAACATCCTTCCACATGCATCTTATTAATAGATCTCCGTTCTCTCTGAGGAGCACCTGATGCACGGCTCATCAGGAACAAATCCCCATCAACTCCAACTCACTCATTTCCTCCTGATAAACAGATTCAAGGCTCTTTCTCTCTCTTTTATCTGTTGATACACAGCGCTGATGTTATGTGCTCATCAGGAAGGAAGCCCACTCCTCCGTTACCAGAGCGACCACATGCGTAAAGCCCCACTAATCTAGTGACACACTGAGCTGATTGTATCTGCTGCTCTGAATTCGATTAGCCAAGGCTGCCTCAATGAGATAACCTGCTCTATCATTGCTTAAGAAAACAGAGAGCACTGTCTTAGACTGCTTTGGTTATACTGTTTAAGAGTCAAGGTGACTGATAAGACTCTCAGATGCAATTACCATCAATGGAGATTGTGTCTTAATATGGAATTTGTCCATGTTGTTGTGTTTCGATACAAATCTTGACCTGTTATACTAATTAAACTCTGTGTTAAGCCCTTTAGTTGCGGAAATGAAGCTGATATGTTGGAGCAGTTGTAGTCTAATGTCATTTCCTCAGCTGGAGACTGATATCCTGTCCATGTTAATGTCTTCTGACATCACTCTGGTTTCTCCATTCATTGCAGACCCTCCCTGATTGTGCGGTTTAATTGTCTTCACATGCTCATTCAGTGACATTTGTTCTTCGTTGAATTCTTCCTCACAGTGAGCTGCATCCCCTCATGAAAAACAAAATGCAAACACCAGCTGCCACAAATCAGTTTTCACTTTCTCATCAGGCCTCTCCAGCATATTAAAGAAACAGACAGTAAAGTGCTCACTTGTTAATTTATTCATTTTGACTTGTACTAATTTGTTAATTTGCAGTTGTGTTGCGCAGAGCTTTGCAAACTTCGGTTAGGGAACTACCAGGATGGTGCTACATAAATGTTAATTATTAAATGTTGATTCAATAATTATTCATTTGCTTCAGTACAGTGACACTATAAAAGGCAATTATTGTTTTCAGGAGGGAAGTCTCTTATGAGGGAATCATCATTTTTGGGAGTTTTTGTCCAGTTTGTGTAGAATGTTGTCGAAACGGTGGCCCAGTTGTGCTCAACACAACGAAATCGCCACAACACAACACATAGGACTAATTTTGTTGTGTTGTGCTAATTTCACTTGTTTATGTTGTGTTGTGGCTTGTTTACGTTGTGTTGTGCTAATTTTGTTGTGTTGCTGCTTGTTTCCATTGTGTTGTGCTAATTTCATGTGTTGTTACTTGTTTCCATTGTGTTGCGACTTGTTTCTGTTGTGTTGTGGCTTGTTTCCGTTGTGTTGTGGCTTGTTTCCTTGTGCTAATTTTGTTGTGTTGTGGCTTGTTTCCATTGTGTTGCAACTTGTTTCAGTTGTGTTGTGACTTGTTTCCATTGTGTTGTGCTAATTTTGTATTGCTGCTTGTTTCTGTTGTGTTGTGCTAATTTCATTGTGCTGCTGGTTGTTTCCATTGTGTTGTGCTAATTTTATATTGCTGCTTGTTTCTGTTGTGTTGTGCTAATTTCATTGTGCTGCTGGTTGTTTCCATTGTGTTGTGCTAATTTTGTATTGCTGGTTGTTTCCATTGTTTTATGCTAATTTTGCATTGTTGTGAAATTGTTGGAGATTTTGTTGTGTTGTGCACTACTGGGCCACCATGTGTTGAGGATGGAATTTAGATAAATGAAGTTTTGATAGGTCACATTCCAGATCTATTAGAGATGAAAAACGATAAAGTTAGAGCAGAGCTTAGCTGGTGGTCCTGTGTTAAATCACATGCATGTGGGGGCACAGACATGGTGGTTCACCCCTCACTGTCCACAATTGCTGATAAATCATGTGAAGGTTCGTGATACGAACTCTTAGATCTTCTGACTTAACCTCTCTAAAGAGAGACTGCGAGTGAAAGTTTAACAGGTATCTGCCTGCTGGGACCATTTTTTGCCCATGAGACACTTGTGAAGCTCACCAAAATGGCAGTTATTTAGCCAGTGACGGTAAAGGAGATGAATGGATGCAGAAGTCAAACAGAGAAGAGATAAGGCTAATATTTACAATGAAAGCCCAGCCCAAGGCTGCATACCTGCCATGCTCATCTGACCTCAAGGGGCATGGGGGGGGGGGGGGGTCATTTGGAAAAGAGACGGGAGATTATTACTGCCTCAGAGGTACTGGGGATATTTAGCAGAGCTTCATAAAGACACACAAAGTTGTGTATCAGTTTTATTGCTGATATGAACATTATGAGGAGTACTTGCAGTCTGTATCTAAAGCACTTAATAACTGAATAAACTGTAGTTTTCTCATGTGATACAATCTTTGTGCATTTGGTTTTTAAGTCTTGATTTGCAGAAAGGGAAAGGCAGGCAGGAAAATTAGAACCAAATTAGCACCTCAGGTAAAACTAAAATCCCTCTTTATAACTAATTTTTAATATATGGTTCTTAAATTGGTTTTATGGTTCTTTAGGGGCTTCCTTATGTCATCTGAAATATGATTTCCTTCTGACACTGAAAAAAAAAAATATGGTGGTGAAATAATTTTTTTCTGGCAAAATGGCTAGTAAATTTCACAAATAATTACAAAAGAGCAGCAAGAAACTCATTTAATTAAATCTGAAATTTTGAAGTAGAAAAACTGAAATAGTATTTTCTTGTAAAACATGCTCCGGTAATATTTTTTATATATTTTAATATAATTTTTTTTTACAGTGTTTAAAAACTTAGCTATATAGTTTCATATATAAATACTAGATATTTATAACTTCATGACATACAGTATATAACTAGATATTTAATTTGTAGAACTTAAAGAACTTAAGTTAAAGAGGTTAAAACTGTTTTTTGGTCCTCAATGGAAATAGAACCCATAAAAAAACAATAATTTATGGGTTCTCCTAACACCACAGGCCATGTCCTGAATAGAATCTGATAGCGATATTGTGTTCAGGGCTTTTTGTCCTTGTTTTTATACACACATGATCACAGAGAACACCAGGCCTGACGCTTGTGCTGATTTTCGCAGAGAGTTTCCCATCTCTCCTCAAACGTGCGTGTTTGACACAGCTCTGCTTCTGCATTCAGGGCACATGTGAAACAATGCAGCAGGTGCTGGAGCTTCTGGGAGCCGTGAAGTGCGAGGGATCAAGTTCCTGTGGGAGAACCGCGGGTCTGTACAGAGCTATAGCACTTTTATCAGGTGCGCTAACACATGGGTGGGAATGACAGAACGCTTTGCCCATGTGTGATCTGACATATTATGAAAGGGACTGTTTTCTCAGCACTAGGCTGTGTGTGAGTGTGTATGTGAGCGTTTCAGGGGTAAGATGGGTTTGTGGTGACAAGGGCATTCCCCCTACGGCAGCAAAATATCACTTTTCTGCCCATTGGGAAGAATTACCAACATGAACCACAGAAACCAGCAGTCGGGTTTGAGTTACAGGCAGCAGATTTAAAGGCCTTTTCTGAGCAGGCTGTATCATTTACAAAGCATTCCCCAGGACTGCATTTTTATCGGTCAGTATGACTCATGAGTTGGGCCAGAGAGCAGATTTTCACGGAGCCACTGTCAATGCGTGTTGTTTGGAGTTTTTTTTTTTTTAAGTCTGTGCCAGTTTACATCGCCAGAGATGAACGTTTTTGGTTTTGTGGTAATTAGTGGTTTCTCTCTCTCAGAAAATCATCACGCTCTTAAAAAGTTTCTTTTATTTGCCGTTTTGCGTTCAAAGAGACCAGGGTTAGAGTCTGATGAATGAGTTTAAAATACATATGTTAGAAAAACCTCCAACAGAGCTGCCTGAAAGCGCTACATGACCCAGAGAAAAAAAAGGGGGAAAAATGAGAAGAGCGTGAGAAAAGAAAGAAAGAAAAAGTCAAACAAACAAAAGTCCCTGCCATTTTGTTTGTTTAACGTTGCTAGACTATTATGGATGGTTTCTATGGGTGTTGTTACGTGGTGGTGAATGATTTTTAGTAAGTTGTTTTGTGGCTGCTAGGTGGTTGCTTACTGTTCCAAGTAGTCTCAATGGGACTTTTTTTTTTTTTACCTGTTTTATCATCTGCCAAGCAAAAAATAAAAGTCTGATTATGCAGGAAATTAAGTTCATTAGTAGTGATGCTCTAAATTATTTTTTACAGAAACACCAGTTAAGTTTTTTTATGTAAGCGAAAACCTTAAACTGAAAATTTAGATTCTGGTAATTAAATATTACGCTATTAAAGGCGTTATGTATTCATGTGATAAATTAAACCAGGCAATGAGCGTTCTCACCATAAAATTTTTACATATTTTACATAAAATTCAGCTAAAATGTTATATATTTTACATATTGCTACTCTTGTCACACACTCCCAGGGAGCCAGGAAACGAGGAGGCAAGGAATTTCTTCAAACTAAGGACTTTATTAACAAAAACTCAGGAATCGCTGAGACATCGAAGAACATGGAAAGACGATCAGGATGACAATAGAGACCGGACACAGAGGCAGGGAAACAGAAAACTAATAAACACTAGGCAATCAAACGAGGAAGAACAGAAACAGGTGAGGAGTAATCAAACACAGACAGGGACTAATGAACTAATGATGAGGACAGGAACAGGAAGACCAAATAAGGGCACGAGAGGAGGGGAAAACAAAAGACACAAGACAGGACTGACAACTCTAGCATAATTTTTGGTCACCATGAAGTCTGTTAAGTGTATCCACACTTCTTATCCACGTTATGTGCACGAAATAGACACTAACACAGTTAAAATGCATCATCAGAGAAGTGCTAATTAAACAATATTTTCAGTGCATCATTATTTAACGTTTTATTTATATATTTATTTTTTAATCCAGTAACCCCAATAAAAAGCAATATTTAAAATGTTCTAAACTGCATTTTTTAAAATGTTTCAAATGTCTTCTCCTGTATGAGCATGTGGGATTTAATGACAATTGGCCACTGCATCCAGACAGACACATCTGAACTGCACAGGCACTGCCTGCCTCTCCTTTTCCACTCTTTCATTCTGTGTCTCTCTCACACACACTCGTTCTGTGTAGGCTTCTATCAGAACTGATGGGTGTATTTCTCAAGAGCCTTTGCTTGATGACTCCAGTGAAGCCCCACTTTTCAAATTGCGAATGACCGTCACTTTCCACGGCTGTTTGGATTGGATAGACGTGCAGTCAGACTTGCCACAACGGATACGCCGCAGCATCTCTCCATCATTCCGGCTTCATTCATATCAAACAGACATTTACAGGCTATTAGCCTGTGCCACTATATCACTAGGATATTTACTGGTGCATCCGGAGCAAATTGGTAATGAAGTAATCATACAAAATCACATGGGCCGCTTGCCTGCTGCGTCAGTGCCTGCCACTATGTGAGAACTTAATAGGAATGGAAAGGCGATCTCTCCTTCTATAGCTCAAGCCCTGCCGCCACATATTGAGATGCTAAATCAACAACACGTTTTGCTTCTTTTTCTTTGCAAAGAAAGGGAGAAAAAAAAAATGCAGGAAGGGCTAGCTGGAAAATCGATTGTCGCAGTGGCTCACGTTTCCAGTCATATCGGAGTGAGAGAGAGAGAAAGGGAGAAAGCAGTCTGGGATAAGACGGCTTTTATATCATATTATGTCACCAGACGACTCAGCACCTGATTCTCTCATCAGCTTACCAGACAAACCCCTTCCCTCCTGTTGCTCTTTCCCATTTTTTCTGTTGGATGGGAGAGTACACATGCTGGCCTAGTGCCCTGAATAGCACACTAGACTTCTATAGTAAATAAAGACGTTTATGGTTTATTTTTATTGTATACAAACCATTATGATGAGGCAATATTGTGTTTTGAGTTCAGTATCAGTGACAATTAAAGGAATATTCTGGATTCTCAACTGAAGGTACAAACAAATAATTTCACTTAATCTGGGTTACAGTGAGACATTTACAATGGAAGTGAGTGGGACCAGTTTGTAAACTTCAGAATGCTCAGTGTTTCAAGCTATAAAAGAATATGCGCGTTAACATGATTTACAATTTTACAATATGATCGCCATTACAATTTAACAGTGTAACTCTAACATAACTCTAAAGCAACTGTAAAAATGATTTTTAAAGCTTTGCAGTTGAAATATACAAGTTTTAACAAAAACAATTTCTACTTATAAATTGTTAGTAAAGTCTAGTGACACATTGAATTAAATGTGAAATTTTCAAGTAGAAAGACAGAAATAGTATTTCTGCACTCCAGTAATTGTTGTTTTATTTACAACTGTGAAAAACATTTTTTTTTTTTTTTACAGTGCATTAACTTCCATTGTGCAGTAAGATTGAGTTGAGCTTAATTTATATTGAACCTGGAGTATTCCTTTAAAGAAAAAAAGAGAAAAGGCGGCTTATTTTGATACTATAGTGAGAATAGTCACCACTAAAGGATGGTTTTAGTGGTCTACAACCCATTTAGCCATGACTATACTGATAATATAACACAGCCTCAAGTGACTTTTATAAAACAGTTTTATAAAACAGTTAGGCTGTAATGACCAATAAGCATCCAATACCAGATCCAAGATTAATCAAACAGAAGTCAATGTGACCGCATCTTTACAATAGGTGACAACTGTTTTCTTGTTGTTTGCTTTTCATGCTTCTCAGTTCTCAGTAATGGTTTGGTCTTTATGAATATGATATTTAGAAAGCAGAATGCAGTGAAGTAATCAAACTGAGCTCTAAGTCCTCCATCTTTCTGTGTCATTTTTCAAGGCATAGTTTTCTTGTGTTCACATGTATTTTTAAAGGCTCTTTTGTTTCCATGGTGATGCAGCGTGCCGGCACAGTGAGGTTAAGGACAGTTGAGCTGCACTGCCTCATTTTCTGTCGCTCACTGTCATTCTTTCATTCAGCTCCTTTCATTGTCCCATGTCCTCATTCAAATACGGGTCAGGTTCACATTTACGAAAGCTTCAAGACACGCTGTGCTCTTCATGAAGGTGTTTGTCTGTGTATAGTGGGCTTGTGCACAAAGACGGTCGTATAGTGAAAATCCAGACGGACATGCTGAGCAGCTCAATACAATGACAGTTTGTTCATTTGTATACTCATTCATTCATAATTTTCTTTGGTCCATCATTCATTTGTTTGTTCTTCATTCATTCATTCATTCATTCATTCATTCAGTCCTCCTTTGTTCATTCATTCATTCATTCATTCAAATTACTTGTCTGTTCATTCATTCATTCATTCATTCATTCATTCATTCAGTCCTCCTTTGCTCATTCATTCATTCATTCATTCATTCATTCATTCGGCCCTTCTTTGCTCATTCATTCAAATATTCATGCACATTCTGTAGATCTGGCAGTGACAAATTAAAGTCCTGACAGATATTTGGACCCAAATGTCAAATCCAGTCTTTTTTCGTCTCTCTTTAATGTATTCAGCATTCACACATATATCAAGTTAAAGATCATTAATCAAGCCCATAAGTAAAAAATGACTAATAGTTAATCAAAACGCTTGTGTATTCCATGTACTCAACAGGACTTATTAGAAAAATGTGTTTATTTAGTTTCAGCCACGTGGTCAGGAGAGCTGGAATATTATTTAAGCTTTTCATTCAGCTGTGGCGGCCCACGATTCTCAGAGTTTAAGCACTGAACTCAGGAGGAGAGTTTTGGGTCACTGCAAAGGCTACAAAGGGCCACTGAAAAGTTCTCAACACCCGACCAGCTGAACTGACAAGCCATTACTGTTGTAATTTTAGATCTCAGTTTTTCCCTCTCTACGACTGCAGAGTTGACTGTGGGTCTAGACGGACAGCAAATAGAGAAGGCCAGAGATTGAGAGTGGATATAGTGTCCTCACATCCAAATTCTGGAGGGCTCCGGATGAGTGTGAGTGTGTGTGTGTGTGTGTGTGAGAGAGAGAGAGAGTGAGACAAAGCGAATCTATTAGTCTTTAATCTGCCAATACATCACAGAACTCTAGCTGCACAACTCCTCTTCACCTTTAACCCCCTTCTGAATGAGAGAAAGAAGTGTGTATGTGTGTATGTGAGGCCTTTTAGTGACAGCCTTTAACTAATACTACTGTAACCCATCTAGGTCTGTTTGTCGCCCAGGGCTGGACTACTGCAGTTCACTCTGGAAGAAATATAATCATTTGGAAAGTTAATAGACCTTTAGAATGGAGTGAGTGAGAAAAAAACAACAACAAGAGCTGTTAGGGCTGCACGATAAATCGCATGTGATTATCATGCGCATCTCATCAGTAAAGCCGGTTCTGTGATTAGTAGCAAATCTCCATCACGTGCATTTAGATGGAGCGGCGTTTAATACACAGAGCTGTAGATCACTGACAAGCTACGCAATATCACGTTCATAATGACAGATGAATCGCCTTCGATTATGAACGCGATATTGCGTAGCTTGTCAGTGAACTACAGCTCTGTGTATTAAATGGCGCTCCATCTGAATGCACGTGATGGAGATTTGCAACTAATCACAGAACTGGCTTTACTGATGAGATGCGCATGACATTTGCATGTGATTTATCGTGCAGCCCTAAGAGCTGTTGACACTCTACTAAAGAGTTCTTTTAAAAGAACTAATGTGATTTGTGATACTCAATTTTCCATCCAGATAAGGGGGGCTCTTGCCATCTCAGTTTCCCCACCTGCCAACTGCAGAAAGAGGGAAAAGGATTTTTTTGGGTTTCCCCCTCAGGTTTCATCTTCTGACAGCCCTCTCCTTAGATAGCACTCGTCTCCAAAGGCTTTGCTCTGTGAGCCACATCATATTAGAGCTCTGAAGTTGTGACTGTGTGTTTTAGTGTCTTGAGGCAAATTTTATTTTTAAGACACAGTTGAACAATAAAGAGAGAGAGGAAGAAAGGGTGATAGGGAAAGTCAAAGACAAGCTAAGCCAGTGAAACTAAGTGACCAAAACTTCAACTTAAACTCTACTGACTGAATCTGAGACATGCTGTTGATTACTACAAAAAAAAAAAAAACTGAAAAAAAACAAACTTTTTCAACTTGTCTCTCACTTTGTTAAAACAAGCAAAAAGCCAAGTGGGCATAATAATAATTATATATATGTGACCCTGGAGTCTTAAGTAGCACGGGTATATTTGTAGCAATAGCCAAAAATACATTGTATAGGTCGAAATGATCGATTTTTCTTTTATGCCAAAAATCATTAGGATATTAAGTAAAGCTAATGTTCCATGAAGATATTTAGTAAATTTTCTACTGTAACTATATCATAACTTAATTTTTGATTAGTAATATGCTTTGCTAAGAACTTCATTTGGACAACTTTAAAGATGATTTTCGCAGTGTTTTGATTTCTTTGCACCCTCCAGATTCCAGATTTTCAAATAGTTGTTTCTCGGCCAAATATTGTCCTATCAAACCATACATCAATGGAAAGCTTATTTATTCAGCTTTCAGATGATGTAGATTTCAAAAATTTCAATTTCAAAAAACTGACACTTATGACTGGTTTTATGGTCCAGGCTCACACACACATATATATATATATATATATATATAATGTATAACATATAATTGTTATTATTATTTCATGTGTATTTATTTGTGCTTTCTTTATTTCAGTGGTAATCAATAGTATGATTCAGAAGCTGTCGATAGAACTTATTTTGAACATTCCTTTCAGATGACACAGAATCATCTTTTCCCTCTAGCTGCTAGTCTGGCCTTTATAAACATCTTTAAAGTGATCATAAGACTGGGTTTCCCTCTTCCCGTTCCCCTGACAGGTGTGCACTCGTGTGCCTGTGTGTTTCCCCTCTTCTTTCCTGAGCTGATATTGTTATTATAGCTGTGCTGAGTGAAGGGGTGGAAGGCTGAGCAGTGTGCCAACTAGAGCAAAAGCTTTCAGTCGAGTGGAGGAGGAAATTTCATGCAGGAAAACTGGTAAAGCAGTTCAAGGCGGCAGAGAGGCGTTTTTAGAAAGCATCCCAGGGTAATCCTGAACGACTGCAGGGCTCTTGACCTCTGACCTCTGATAGTCACGTGACTCAGATAGCGGGAAGTGGAGTTGAACCTGAATGAGTCAGCACTGATTAAAGGCAGAGGAAAAAGCTAAAATGAAGTGAACACACCAAAAAAAATAAGTAGCTGTCACTTACCACTGATGACTCACGGTATGTCAGACATGAGTAACACACATACTCATTCACTGGCAGATGTTTCAAACATCCAGAAAAGAAGCTTTTACTGTAAATGCCATCATTATGGATTACATAAAGTAAATTAACGTGACACGGTCGACTAAAACTTAATGTCTACCAGCCACTAACTTAAGTGTCTTAGTTCAGACTCATGCTATCCGTCAACACACACACACACACACACACACACACACACAAAATAAGTCTAGCTTTTTTCCTCTGTATGATGAGTAATGTTGTCCTCTTCTCCCTGAGAGGATTGGATGACTTCTGTATACAGAGGTGTTCAGTCATGATGTCAGTTTTTAGGCTGACCTGGAAGGCTAATTCACCCTAAGTTCCCTCAGGAATTTCTAATGTGTTTTTAGAAAAGAGCATTTACATCAGGGCTCTGAACCGGTTCAAGGAACAAAAACGAAAACCGGAAACGAACGAAATTTTGACAGGAACAGAACCAGAAACTAAATCAAATTTTATAGTTCCGAACAGAATCAAAAAATTGAAATGGCCATTAACCGGTTAATAACGTTATTTTATTGTTCCATTTAATATTTGAAATTTTCTGTCAACCAATCACGAATTCAAGTAGTAGGCTACGGCCTATAATGCAAATGTGGCGCTGACGCGTCCAAGGCTTGAAATGCTCGCCTGCGCTCAACTGCGAACTCGTCATAGGTAAGTCGCAATGGGCGTTAGAGTTAATCCGAGGATAGTGTAAAATGGATTCAACAGATCACACGCACCTGCAGCGCTTCTGTGAACGGAGAAAACGGAATAAAACGATAGGCTTACGTAAAAAGGAATATGTATAGGCTATATGCACAAAATATATTTAACTTATCACTGACAGATTAACAAAACGAAAGAAATAAAAAGAGCTGAGTTTCGGTTTATTGTGACACGATCCAAAGTTCACAGAAAGGAAAAACGACAGCAGAAAGTAGTTTTCTTTACTTTGCAAGAGCTTGACAGTTTTGAATGTCTCGCATCTGTATACCAGTATGGCTATGGCGCCGGCGCTTGACGCACACACCGACAACATAGCCTATTTTTGCGATATTGCAGCCTGTTCATTATCAAAATTCATTATCAAAATACAGTTAAAGAACCATATAGCCTAATAGCACTGCTCCGCTGTACAGTCTGTTGCATTCAAATAGTGGACCACTGATATGTGCGAAGGATGATGATCACGCAGTAGGAAGCACAGCCTATTTCACAAATAATAATATTTTAGCATCCAGATAATGCCGCGAATATGAAACATTTGGATTCGTGCCGAATGAGAGAGGTAGGCATCAGCCATCTGAAATTAATTCGCTTTTTGGCTTTACATTTATATAGCCTAAACGCTTTAAATCGCCTTAACTTTAGAGGATGTGTTGTAGAGAGAAGGGAACTTTAACTGTGTTTATAATGTTTACCGGCATTTTAGCCTACATTATTTCTGAATGTAGGCCTAATCATAAAAAGCCTGTGTTTTTTTTTCCTCTCAAAACGCAATTTTATAAGAGCGTTTAACAATGCAGCAAACATTTTTACTATCTTGAAAAAATACGTTAATGTCCTTAAAGCAGATTTTTTCTTGTTTAGTAGGCTACATTTGGCCAAAATCTATAGAAGACGATGCTGTATTGGCTATGATTAAGCGCAGCGGGTTAAGATACCAGATTTTCTGCGTTGTTGTTTTTTCCTTTTCTTTTTTTTTTTTGAGTAAAGAAAACGCTGTACTTTATTATTATTATTATTATTGGCAAAGAATAAAAAATAAATAAATAAATAACGTTATTAACCGGTATTAACCGGTTTCGGAACGATAATAATACATGAGGAACGCAGGAACAGAAACGTTAAAATATCGATTCTGCTCGGAGTGAACCGATTGAATTTTTTTTTCGTTTTCAAGCCCTGATTTACATTGATTTTTGCTTTGTAGAAATATATATAAAAGGATGTACATTTATATATAAGGACTGCAACAGTTGTCTGATTGATCAAGCACATAAACTGAAACTTGATGGTAGTGCTTTTAGCAACTTGTGTTTTAAAGAACAAAATTTACTTTAAAAGACCTAAAAACACGGCTGTGAGGGCTAGAAGTACAGTATGTTCAATGGATTGTACTGTTGTTTAACAACACACTGACTGATCAGCTGACGAAACATCTTTCCGAAGGGGGGAAAAAAAACATTCAGTAGACAAAATCTTCATAAAACAGTTCTGAAAGTTTTAAGTTATGAAAAGTACATGATCTAGGACCTTTATATAGTGTGTGACATTGTAAGTTTATCCTTCACAGCTTTGTTTTCATCTGTTAAATTCAGTGTCATCTACCCTGATTAAGGTCTATAATTTAAGTTTCTACCAAAGTTGTTTGATCAGTCGGTATTTGTAGTCCTTTTGTAGTAACTTGTTATCAACTTACATTTTAAAGCACAGAATGGTGTCAAAATCCATGTTTGAGAGTATGTTATTTATGTTGTAGAACAAAATCCCTTCAATTGATGTTAAAGACTTGCTTGACTTGCTTTTTTTTCTGTGGATGTGTTTCCTGTTGAAACAGGAAGTTTAGGACAGGACATGATGATATTCTCATTCTAAACACCATTTGATTGGACACAAATATGTTTAAAGTGAGAAGATTCGATGAGTATCTTCAAATGAATTTTGTCAGCAAGTACACTGGCATCTGGATGGCCTTAAATCTGATGCACATGGACTTAAAGCCACAAAACTAATTTCATTGGGTCGTCAACCACAGACCTTTAACCACAAACTGAATTGCTCTATTACAAAGTGTGTGGATCGTGGAGGTCAGGTCAAACCCAGACTCAGCAACCCCATTCTGGCTGTCAGTAAGAATGATGACAGACCCCACGACTCTGATAGGCGGTCGGCCTGATGTGATGAAAGCTAGTTTTATTGGTTCATAAGGTTTGAAGCGCAGAGATATACAGCATTGCTATACGGGAAGGCTTTTGTATCAAATTGTAGCCATTATTCTTTGCGTTTGGTTTCATTCTCAAATGACTCATAAGTGGATGAAAATGACTCAGCATATTTTGGTTTCCTGCTTGTTGGATTCTGGTGTGGGTAAAATTCCAAGCTTTTCCCCCCTCTGATAGATACACCACAGTATCGACTGAAATTGGTGCCCTCTAGTGGGAGCTGCTGGTAGTGGGGTGCTAAGCAGACAGTCAGGCTCCAAGCAGTCCGGGTGAAGATGCAAATCAAAAAGCCATTAGAGAAAGCCAGCGAGTTAAATCACATTTGTGAAGGTTGCACAGATTGATTTACATAGAGAGAGAATGTGTCTCCTGAATTCAAAATAACCATAATCCCACTCTCTGTATCCAAGGAACATGAGGACGTTTTTGTGTCAAGTGTTCGACTGACCAGGCCACATAATTATTGATTATAAAACCAATTAAAGTTACGTCAATGTGACGGGAATGTCAGACTGTAGCAAATTCCAGATGAAAAACAGCCCCATCTGTATTAAATATTAGTTTAATGCCACGTCAAAACCAAAGATGAGCTCTGGGTTTGACACTTATCATGTGGCATCCCTCTTGCATCATGGTTATATGAAAATCAGGGGGTTTTGGGTACAGAAGCAGACACATGGTAGCTACATTACCCGTAATTCCTCACATCCAAACGTTATTGCTTTATGATATCAGAGCAGATGGGTTGCAGTTCAGTTAGCTGGCAGCGCACTTTGACTTTTGAAGGCTTCACTTATGAAAGTACTTGGACATTAAATCTAATCAGCAACCTTTCCGTGTTTCTACAATCGGCTTAACCGCCATAGTGTGTGTGTGTGTGTGTGTGTGCGTGTGTGTGTGTGTGTGTGTGTGTGTGTGTGAGAGTGTGCATTCACATATTTACCATAGTGAAGGTCACAGGTTCATGCTATCACTGAGTGTGCTGTTATTTTGGTGTATGTCACTGGTTCTCCCGAGGCTTTGACTCACCTTTCAGTCGCGGGTGAGCGTGAGGCCAGACTTAATTGAACACTAGCAGGAAGTGTGACTAATTACCCAGAGGAAGCAGACTGACTCGCTGCAATGCTGCAATGCTGCAATCGCTGCTCTTCCAAATGCAATACATTCTCACTGATATCCACTAATGGGATGTCAAGTCAGACTACTGATACAGGAGCACAAGTGTGCTGACTCACCAGTCATCCTGTATTAACAGGATGGCTTGCAGTTTTTTTCTAATACAGAGAAAAACTGTTGCCCATTATCCTATTGACATCTTTTTGATGTCAGATAATGGTAATGAAATGCAAATCTAGAGCTCTGTTTTAAACCCTAGTGAGTCACTTATATAGGCAGCTGCTTTCAAAGTTCACAACAGTAATGGGACCTAATCAGTGACTGATTTGGAATGCTCTACATAGGCTACACAAACTCATGTGAAGTGCAAGAAGCCTCGACTCACAATTGTTTCCAGCACAGTTTGACATCAGAATGTTGCTTAAGTAATATAATGTTGCTCTAATAATGTAATTAATTTAATTAGGACGGACAATTTTTATGCTAATAGTTTTGGACAAGTCTTTTATGCTCACATAGGCTGCATTATTTTGATTAAAAATACAGTAAAACTGTAATATTGTG
This sequence comes from Tor tambroides, assembly GCA_021397915.2. NCBI lineage: Eukaryota > Metazoa > Chordata > Actinopteri > Cypriniformes > Cyprinidae > Tor > Tor tambroides. Next base: position 17,579 of record JAFVLL020043570.1, read on the forward strand.
AAATATTATTACAATTTCAAATAACTGTTTTCCATTTTAATATATTTTAAAATGTAATGTATTCCTGTGATGCAAAGCTGAATTTTCATCAGCCATTGTCTCAGTCTTCAGTGTCACATGATCCTTCAGAAATCATTCTAATATGCTGATTTGCTCATCAAGAAACATTAATTATTACCAATATTGAAAATATATTATATAGTGTTCTATGATGCCATAAAATGCTGTCTAGGTAGGCAGCTCACTAGGTTTTGAAACAGCTAATGTCTCTACCCCCTTCCTCCCACACATCAGTCACTTGTTGCAGTCTAGCTGGTGCTCGGCAAGGAGTTGATGGAAGCTAATTGCACGTTTGGTATTTACTTTTCTAAACTGGGTGATTTATTTAGTGAAGGTGGCTCTTACAGGTCTGCTGCTAATTATAGAGACATACGGAGAGACAGGAATAGCTTTGTGTCGCTGAGAGACCAAGCGGTACTAGCTAGTAGAGCTAAGATGCTATTTCTCAGGCCAGAGCCAGCTAAGCCACTTATATGCATATTAAGATAAATAGTGTTTATTCAGATTAAATAATGAGTTAAAATGTCTCACACCCCAAATCCTCAGTTATTTAAAGGTAACACTTTTCATGATGTTCATAAATGCAGTGCTAATGTGCTATTTACTCTCTATGCATTCATAATGCCTTTATAATGTGTTGTAAACTTCTAATCACAGTTATGAGACATATTAACACTTTTCATTATAGCACACAATCAACATCACATTTGAGTTTACCAAGTGTTAAAATGCACTGTACCCATTGAATGTGGAAAGACAAGTATTATAATGTATTATCTGCAGCTACAATTATTCATGACAACATAAATCCGATTACAATGTGTACTGTAATGCATTATGAATACCTTTAATGCATTATATATAGGCTACAGGCTTCATAGAATGTGTTACTGAATGTTGCCGCATCCCAGCGCTACATTTCACCTTGAGACAACAGAATTATTTAAAGATTTAGATGGTTAAGCTCTATTTCTCCCAAGATCCCACTGGATATACTTTCATTTTCTAGCGTAGCGCTCATTATTCCTTTCCGCTGAATGAAATGTGCTTACTAATTAGATGACAAATATTTCTCTGGAAGCACTGGCTGTTTTAGTAATGACATGTTTTGAAATGGGGCAGGCCAAGGGAGATTCCTGTTTCTGCAACAGTGTGACCACATCGTGGGTCAAAGTAAACAACATCTCGCTGTGTTTATTATGATTTCTGAGGTAATTGCTTGAATGACAGAGTGCCGTCACTAAAACTCCACTGAGGTTAAGGTCAGTCAAAGACTTTTGACTTGCAATGTAAATCTGGTCCTCACTGCAGTTTATTCTGGTCAAGATCCACCCACTTGGGCAGGAAGAGACTGTTTGATGGACATATAAAGCAACAAGCCACGGTTTACGTTTTGTTTACCACGTTTTTGAGGTTACGTAAAACTAGCGAATCAGATTTACTCTAATTGAATCTTGCCGTTTTTGCCACATCTTTCCATCTGAGGATAGGAACAGTGTGTCCTTCACCGTTTGTGCTCTAGAAATGCAGGGAGCCTTTATAAAATGCCTTAAGCTTCCTGTAACTCCTGAATGTCACTTCAAGAAAACGGCTTATGTACTTTCTTCCCTCACATTTCTGTCTCTAGCTTTCTTAATCTCTGTATCTTTCTGCCCCTGCTTCTTGCTTTCACTCTCTCCACTTGTGTTGATTGACAACTGGAAGGGAATTTAAGACACTGGCTCCCCTGCCATGAGGTCCTTCATATCTCTGTTTCAGCTCTCATCAAACGAGAGTGCTTTGTTGGCATGTGTCTGTGTAACAGATTGAAAAACTTTCCCACTTTTTTGGGCTTCTGAAAAGTATTTTTAAAGTTTTAAAATTGGGTGGTTTTTTAATTCATGTTATTCTCAAAGTTAAATCAGATTGGATTTTCATAACTGTAATACAATTTTTTTTTATCACTGCACTAATTTACACAGTTTAAATATTTTATTTTGGAAATATGGCCTAGACATATTCTTGAAAGGTTTTGTGTGGGAAACGGACGCACCTCAGGTTTTATAGACAAACTACAAGCCATTTGCATATGAGGAAAGGTATTTTGTTGCTTGGCAGAAGTTCCAGCCATTAACAAGTGGCAAGGTTACAAATGTGTTTGCGTTTACAATGTGTTGCATTATTTTCCACTTAAAGAGGGATTTTTTCCGTACAATGCTCAAAGGAGAAGAGTTTGGCTGTTGCTGTGAGTGTTTGTGGACCTTTAATGAAGCGACCATGGGGCTGACAGGTGCTATTATTGGGAACATTAAGTGAGATGAAGGGCTACTGGCTCCCTTGGACAAGATAATGATGTTTATACTGGAAAGAGGAAAACCAGGAACTGTTGCTTTGAGAGGAAAGGTTTGGCATGGTGATAATTTCCAGATGTGTCCAGTTTGGTTCATGCAGTAGATCTCTCAAGGTGTCAACATAGACAACCAGCTTGCATAATACTATTTGAAATATTTACTTTGCTAAGTAGGCGGTATGTTATTAATCCCTGTTGAAAAAAAAAACAGCATATGCTGGTTAGATATGTTTTGAAGCATGGCAGCTGGTTTGAGGTGTTTTAAGCTGGTTCCGCGCAGGAGCTAATTGCCTAGGACCAGCTTAGGACCAGCACATGACCAACTTAAACCAGCTCAGGACCAGCTTAAACCAGCTCAAACCAGCTGCCATACTTCAAAATCATACCTAACCAGCATATGCTGTTATTTTTTTTTCAACAGGGATCTATTTCAACACAGACTTGAGACTACTGTTACTGTTAAGCCACAGTTCGAACGGAGAACTGTTGATCACAAACAAGTATTATATCCAAACTTATAATACTGAGGGAAAGACAAAGGGTCGTTTTACCATTATGTAACCTTGTTTCACACGCTTCATCATCGTCCATTGATTTTTATGGTCTTCATCACTCTGGAGAATATTCTGTGAAGATACTTTAATTACCGAACGGCAGAGCTGGGAATTCTCCGTGTCTGTGTGCTTTAGTATGGATGTTAGCTGCTCCGTGGTGATTCTCGAGGGAAACTAGACTAAATGAGTCTCTGTTTGCACCGCTCATGAAGATTCTGATATACGATCAACCTTCAAACAAACACAATTAACTCCATTGGCAGCTACTGACACTGATTAATTCAGGTCACTTAATGAATCTGGCTGTCGGTTGTGTCAAGAGCACGCAAATGGCAAACCTGTTGTCTTCCTACGTGCTGGAATTTATCCGATATACAATGAGGAGGGACATTTTGCCAGTTTATTTTGAAATTTCATTAATGAGCCAATGAGAATGTGGTCTAACAGAGTGAGCAGGGTTTGGCACCCTATTAATTTCAACTTCGCCTGAAGTATGAGGTCTCAACATGAAGTGCGTCTCCAAATGTCAACTTTATGCCAAGTCAACACTGATAATGTCATGCCAGGTGAGAGGAAGGGACATTTGTCATGGTCTCACTGGGTTCGAGTTTGTGTGGTTGTCCTGTCTGAGAGCATTTAGGAGGCACATTTTTCAATGGGATGAGGGGCAGCCAAGGGCCAGCGCACACACAGGAAACTAGTACTGACAGCCCAACTGCCTGCACTTCCTGTCAAAGCGCACAGTGGCGTCTCGTCCTTGCAGAAACGACAAACACTCTCACCCTTCTCTGCTGAGGGTCTCGTCTGGGAGTGATGTTTGAAATACACATACACAACCGTACACACGCAATAAAATCTTAGACCCCATCCTCTTCCACTCTCCCCCGAGCCAAATGAGAGAATCACAGCCATATGTCAGCCGTCTGCGCTCCCACTCATGTGGCGGAACGCCGTGCCTCGGTATGAATGGAAAACTACCGTGAAATCAATGGAGAAACTGCATTAAATTCAGTGTTGCGCAGACTGACGACTGGTGCGTTATGGGTAAACAGCGGTGAGCTACGTTTGCTGCCGCCTCAGCCCTGATTCAGCAAAGTCTTGTTCGTCTCTCAGTTACAGTGTCACAAGATGACTCCTTATCCTTGAGGTGTCTCTCTATCCCTGAATGCTGCAAACACATTCTATACGCACTACCTCCGCAGCATCTTCCCTCCTCATGTCATTCCAAACACTCTTCAGAATATCTACTTTTGTGTTCCACAGAAAGAAGAGAAGTCATACAGGTTAGAAACAACATGAGGGGAAGTAAATGCTAACAGAATTTACTCTCTTTGGGTATTAAACTTTGACGTAAATTGATCAGAAGTGACGGTAAAGACATTTGTAAAGTTACAAATGTTCCCTGAGCACTGAATCAGCATTTTAGAATGAGTTCTGAAGGATCATGTGATACTGAGGTCTGGAGTAATTTTGTAAGAGCAAACTGGCTTATTTCCTGCATTATTTACCTCTTTCCTTTTGCCTTGATATTGTTTTCCATTATCATAAATTCCTCTAGTAAGATATAGAAGGTTTTACAGTCCCGCACAGTGCTATATAACTCAATTTACAGCATTACACAATAGCCCTGAAGTGTTTCAGGGCTGGTAAATATTCCATAGGCTTATGAAGCACCTCGTTTTTATTAACAACACAATTCCATCCCTTTTCCACCCAGTCCTGTGATACGTAATCTAAACTTCATCCTAAAGCATTCATAAACCCCAAATACAGTCTCTGGATCAGTCCGCAAGGCGATGAACTCACAGACTCTTCTGGTTGATGCATGATAGCTTTTCTCGGCAGCTGACTCCCCCTATTGGGTGACTATTGAATTTGCAGACTTCCAGTACCTGCGCAGTTATAGGCACTGCATAGAGAGCAGACTGTAGAGAGAGCCGAACGCTGCCGTTTATCAGCGGGACGCTGAGGACGGGGACAACCTGGGCTCAGATACTC
>JAFVLL020043572.1:0-16560 GCA_021397915.2 Tor tambroides
TGAGCATGAAATGCTCCGCCACCCTCTGTTTGGTGAGTCGCCAAATAGACTCCCCGTTTCATTTGTAGTATTAAAGAAAGTTTAAAGTTAATTCTGAATAACTAACATTTCCAACCTGTATAGCCAGGCCCAAACGATGTCCACTGCTGAGCAGAACTAGAACATCCTGCCCTTTGATTAGACATATCTCCATCACTTGCACGCTTCTTGAAGTAAAATAAAATATTATGCTTTTCAGCAGCCAATAAGAATGTAGTACTTTAAGCTTATTTTAACACATTTAACCATGTTTAAATCAGATCTGTGGAATTAATATTTAAGATTAAGATTTAATATTATTTATATTTTAGTCTGTGAGATTTTTTTAAATCTTAAAAGTAGTGTTTTAAGATCAAGGCTACATTCATTTGATCAAATTTGATGTATTTGTTTAAAAACAATTCTTTTCTATTTTGATATATTTTAAAATGTAATCTATTCCTGTGATGGCAAAGCTGAATTTTCAGCAGCCATTACTCCAGTCTTCAGTGTCACATGATCCTTCAGAAATCATTCTGATATATTGATTTGGTGCTCAAGAAATATTTGCATGTTAATATTTGCATTTTAATATGCACGTTGCATTTTAATATTTTTGTGGAAACTGTGATATATTTTTCCAGGATACTTTGATGAATAAAAAGAGAAGCATTTATTTGAAATCTAAATCTTTTGGAACATTAATCAGTGTTTTACTGTCACTTTTAATCAATTTAATGCATCCTTGCTTAAGGTAATAAATTCTTGAAAAAACACACTCATACTAACCTCAAAATTGTGAACTGATTCTGTACTGTATATTAATTCAAACATTGAATATCCCTCCCTCCAAATCAGTTCAAAAAGCATCTATAGAGTCCGTCTGGGCCTGTCTTTTGCTGATGATCATAATTATTGTGACTTCAATTACTCAGATAGCCAAAATGGCTGAAATGTACATCCCTAGTGTAATGCAATAATGTTTGTCAACCTGTTGTTGCTTTATTGTTGCCTCACAAGACCATCCAGCATCTACATACACATTACAGTCCCATGGTAGGAAATAGTTCTCAGCTACTTGAGGGAAGAGTAACCTAAATAAGATATTCTGTCTGTTTCTTTAATAGGAGCACCATTCCCCAGAGAGTTACCTGGACACCTGGGTCCTATGTCGGCTGCGCATCAGTTGCAGGCGATGCAGGCACAGTCAGCAGAGCTGCAGAGGCTGGCACTGGAGCAGCAGTGGCTACATGGACACGCACACTTACATAGTGCTCCTCTCCCCAGCCAAGAAGACTATTACAGGTGAACCACAGAGACCTTAACGTTCTCTTCTAGAGTGCATGTGTAAATAAGCACTTAGCAAGATGTTTTAATGAAAGATTGCAAACTTTTTACCTGTTTACTTGGATGCTTAAGTGACAACATGTTGTATCGTTGTCTCTTTGACAGCCGTCTGAAGAAAGAGGGAGACAAGCAGTCCTGAAATGAACAAATCCTCCACTGTGGATTACAGAGAGATTCTTAGGGTATCAGATCTTATATTTCAGAAAACCCAGCGTGTTTTGGCACTTATAAACATTTGACCGACTCCTTTGTGCTGTATGAAATAACTAGCCTTTTGGAGCACACTGAATTTGCTTTCCTTGCATGAACACTATTTAGAAATTTCTGTAATTTAGAAGTTTCTGTAAGAAATGAAATTCCCATGTAACGTTGTTATTGTGCTAAAAGCACAAGTATTTGAAAAGTGCTGTCCAATATCCAGAGTTTATCACAGTTTAGTTTCAGAGTTTATTGAAACACTCATTTTAAGATTGTAAATATTATATGTTTGAAATAATATATTAACTGTTGAAATTTAAAAGTTGCAATGATAGATTTGGATACAAAAACTTCAGATGACCTGTGTGCAAGAAGTGCATGATTTATATACTCTGTCCTTCCCTTTCTCTGACAGCCTCTTCATCTATACCTCATCAATATACAGTAAAACCCATGAGTAGTAACTCCACAATACCTTATTCTTTCAGCAATTTAGCTTTTTTTGATTTAAAAATGTAGACGGTGTTTACCGCCATGCTTAAGGACACAATTTGATAGAGCAGGTCAGTTCCTGGGTCATCCCTACCTGGCACAGAAGTTTAGGAAGTTCATTTATAAAGAGGTACCTGCACTTGGCAATAAAATGCATATGGCATATTTAATGGTATCCTCGCTACCAGCTTCAATCCTAGCATGTGCACTTGGCCAATTAAACAACTGGGCTACTGCTGAGTAAGTTACATTTCCATAGTCAGGCTGGTTGGAAAAGAGCACAGCATTCTCACACTAAGATGAAATTCATTATAAAGACAATAGAGAGAGAAAGAGTAATTTTGTGATGGTTTAATGCAATACAAGTTGTTGTGCACTGCTATTAATTGTTAAAATAACAATAGAAAACATGAAATGGAGTGCCATTGTTTTGTATGTGTTGAAGCGGACAGTTAAAGAGTGTTATCTGTTAATACTGTTATTGTGGAACTTTGATGGGTCACTTTTTCCAAAACTGCCAAAAAGTCATTATTTTATTTGAATTAACACTAAACATTTGTACTAGCATTTTACAAAGTATATGGATATTTTTAGTGGGAAATATATTCTCATTTTAGTATCCATGCCTTTATGTATATTTGTCTTCACATGCAGAGTGTTGTCTGGTTGCAATTACCTTATAGTTGGATTTTTTTTTTTCAAAACTGTCATTTCAATGATAAATGCATGATTATTACAAACGGCTTGAATCATTTTTACTCATCTATTAACATATGAACTCAGATCTTTTCATTTTTTTCATCAGAACATTTTCTTTTAGTAATAAATTAGTTTTTTGTAAGCATATTTTCTGAGGCTGTTTTACATACAGTACACTTATCACACTGACATCAGTCTTCGCTTATGTGTGATAGAAATATTTGACACTCAGCAGCAGTCATATTTTTCTGGCACTTTCTGATACCTCCTTAACTTCCAACTATATTTTATGTGCAAATTTATATTCTTCATGAAATGTGCTCAAATTGGTTTCTTCACTGAGAAACTATATGATTTTTTTTTTTAAAGCTTTGCCCGCATGATGTTTTGCATTTAATAGATACATCTAGAGTGATTATCATTGAAAATGTTTTTTTATATGTACACTGCAAAATAGTTTACTTGTGAATTACATATGTATAGCACAGCTTGAGTCCTGAATATAACTGACGCAAAACTTACCAGTTGTCATTTCTGGTCCATATCAACATAATATCTAAAGCAATATATGTCTTCTAACTGAACAAGTGTTTGTACGGAAAAAACTAATGTTTCCTCCTTTGCTTTGTATGCCTTTCTTTAACAAAATTGTCCTTTGATAAGTTATTTATTGATTGAACACCTATTTTATAACATGAATATATTAAACATGAAAATATTAGACTGTTAGTAAATATGGAATACAATCTAATGTGTGTATTTACTAAAGTGTTTGTTGTGAATTTGTGCAAAATTAACCCTTTCCTGTACACTGGCCCCTTGTGAGAAATCCTCAGAAAGCTCTAATACTAGATTTTTATGGTTCATCCTTCTTTTACGTATCGCCGCAAGTACTGGATGGCAGATATCGCACTCACGTTTGCCAGAAGAGCTGAGAAATAATAGAGGGAAAAAGGATCATGTTAATTTTGTGTGCTCATATTATCTGAATAAATTGCCTAATTTAATATGTAACAGCCTGATCATTGTGTCTCATTGCACAAATGCATCATCCACATGCCGGTTTTACCTGCTTTCCACATGTCTGTAGATTGTGGGTTGCTTGACTTTAGTACCCAAGACGCAAAAGCAATGCAAACAAGGCACATGTCTGTTTGCTTTAATGAAAAAAGGAAGCGATCTGTATCTGTAAGCAGAATTTTGCAATTTTAGACTTGACATTTTCATATCTATTTAATCTGTAAATAAATACTCTTAAGAATGTACCTGCGTCTGCGACAGTTGCCCCAACACGTATCTGATTTTCTGCCACTTGTCCAAGTGCCTGGTTCTCTAGCAAAAGCTCTGGAAGCTTTGGGTGAGCTATAAAACTTGTAGTTCTCGTTCTATAACTGTAGAATGTCTCAGCTGTCTTGGGAAAACCCCAAGAAGTGGCCATCCTACACCAGGTCCTTCCCATGAAAAGTTTGGTGTGTCTCAAAGAAAGGTTTCTCCAGGTACTAGTGATAAAACACTTGTCTGATGTTTCAGAAGGCCTTGCACACCTCATAACTCGGACTGGGGTGCTCTCGCCTTCGCAATCTGACTGTATCACCTCTTCTACCTCTGGATACTCTAGGTCTTTTACCACTGAATGAGAAGAGGAATAGATAGGAACCAGTGTTTTCTCACTCTTTGTAACTTGAATTGAAGGAAAGAGAAAATTCCCAACTTCAAAGTCTGAGAAAAAGTCATCATAAGTCTCAGCCACAAATAAGCTCTGTGAAAAACAAAGCGAAGTGCTTCTATCTGGGATCCAAGTCTGATGTTGCTCTGCTTCGGTGTCACTTCTCAAGATTTCAAAGAAAGACTGAAGACACTGGTTGTCTAGAATATCAGAAATCGATAAAACTGGTGAAGGTGTTGATCTCCTTGTGCTACAGTGGTCCAATAGAAAGGTATTCATGATATCTTCTTTAGATGTTAGAAATAAGTCCTGCATCTCTGCTTCTGTCTCTGAATACAAATATAGTGAGGGATCACTTGCAGGACACAACTTCACCATCTCATTTGATTCACTTTGCCAAGTTTTTTCTGAATCCATTCCAGACTCAAGAAAACTTTGAGTTTGCTCTTTGCCTTCAAGGGGTTCAGGGCTAGGTTTTGCACTTGCATGAAGAAGTTGTAGAAACTCTTCATCGAAATCAGAGTAAGTTGAGAATTCACAGCTTGATCGGTCTGGTTTAGAGTCATCCAAATGTGTGAAATAGTCTGAATCTGCTGTGTCGTCTACTAAGCCATCTTCTTTAGATTCAACCGCACCCCTGTCTAGAAGATTCGCGTTGACAGTGACCACAGGGCTGCTTTCTTCTGGAATGATGCTTTCTGTCAGTAGAGACCTGTTATTGGCTGTTCTAAGTTGCAAAATATCATTTATTGTCAGTTTTTCCATTTCTTCCCAAAAGGAGGAAATGACAAATATGGGTGGAGTTGGACCTGAAGTCTTGGCACTGTTACTGGAGGATTTTGTCTCTTGGGATTCTTCTCTATTATAAGACTGTCCCAAGGGCTCTTGCTGTTGTGTTTTTTCTTCTTTAGTATCTGAAGGAGCAGTGGGTTTAGAGGCACCCAGAATAAAACTGGGACTGTCCACCTCTTTGTCATTATTAAAGTGGCTTAAATTATCAGTTGTATGTTGACATTCACAGTTAATTTCTACTATGGATTTGTCATGTTTATCACACACTGCGCTTTCATGATCGCAGTACTGTGGCAGAGGGCCAGTGAGATCTTTAAATATGGTCTGTGGCATCTGTTTGGGGGTTAAAAGGGAATTTAGAGAGTCGGCGGGATTTCTTACTAATTTTGCTTCTGGCATTTCTGTCGTGCTTTCCTTTTTTAGACAGCTTGTTTTTTCCTCTTCATCCTCAGATGATTCAGTGGGCGAAATACATTTAATATCTTGGATATGAAGTACATTTTGAATATTGGGTGAGTAAGAAGAAATATTTTCTTGTTCAAATTTCTCCTGCGTTGTTTGTCTTTCAGTAATTTCTTTATCTGGTTCTTTATTGTTATTTAAGGAAGAGCACTTCTCCATCAATCCACTATTCTGTCTAAAGTTTTTAGGTGTTTTTTTTTTCTTCTTTTTTTTTGGACTGAGGTGGGATCCTTTACTCTCAGACGGACTGGGCTGTCATTTACGGTCACAAACCAACGTTCCTTCTCCTTTTTGGCCACGGTTGAACAGTCTGTGACTTCAGTTAACATTTCTATACCATCCATACTCTTTTCATGCTTTATTTCTTCTACAGACATTTCAGAGACTGGTGTGTTTGTGGCTTGGCTTGATTTATTCTCACCATTCTCCTGATTCTCACAATTTCCTCTTAATTTCTCTAAGTTTAAGTTCTCAGTCAGGTTGCTGTCTTCATATGTAGCCCTTGGCTCATTTGCTCCAGCATCAGACATCTGCTCAGCAGATGTGGCATTCTGTGGCTCTGTATTAGTACTAGGATATTCAGTAAAATCTGAATTCTCAGATGTATGTTCCAATTTACATTCTCCTGTTTGATGCTGCTTTTGTCTTTCTACGCTCTCTTCTTCACAGAGTTGGTCAGGGCTGGTCTGGGTGGGAAGAGATGACACGTTGACAAAAGTTTTGTCATCGTCAGTGTCACTGAAGCCAGACTCATCTAAGGATGCAAGCTTGGCCTGCCGAACAGAACACTCCTCACTCTCTGTACAGAAACAGTCCCATTCCTGCTCAGCTATCAGCACACTGTGGTCTAAGTCATCCATTGCAGTTGAGCTCAAAAGGTTTGTTATGACATCTGAAAAAAAGAAACACACAATTATAAATAATAATAATAATATTTTGCAAACTAGTGGTTAGAATTCAATTTAATGCATCCTTGCTGAATTAAAGTATTAATTTCCTCAAAAAAAAAATAGTAATGTATTTTATTCAGTTGATCAATATAGACTGCACCTTTCAGTTCAATTATACAATGTTTATTTTAATAAAACAAAAAAAAAAAAACTGTCATTCATGCAACATTTTGACCAGCAAGAGCTGAAATTGCTACAGTTGCATTCAAAGGCATCCAAAAATAATTAAAGAATCTTAAAGTATTGTGTGAAAGTTTTATTTCAGTCAGACTATATTTAAAATGTGGTATACATTTTTCATGCCTTTGGATGTAAACCTAATTTAATATCTAGGCTTTTGGTTAAATGTCAACATGAATGACAGATAATAACATTATCACTAATTGCAACTGTTCAAGATTTTATTATGGTTGTAAAGATTTTTATTTTAAGTTACAAAAAAAAAAGATCTATATTGATCAGCTAAATAAAACTATAAAAAAGTTATTGGATATCAGACATTTTTTGACACTGGCCACCACACACAAAACTAAAAAGCAACATTGTACAGAAAACAAGTTTCATTTGTTCAAAAGACAAAATCTCCCTATATATTTTTTTAGTAGGCCATTCAAATGCAACAGGTGAGAACCCAAACTCCTTTTCAACAAATTAAATAAGAAATATCTTTTTGTTTCAAAGTAACTCAAATTCCAAAATATTTCAAACAAAACACTGTAATACGCTGAAACTGTCTGCAAAACCCCTGTGAGGATGATCTTGGTCTGACTGTAAGCTGACTCCAAAGCAGACTGTACCCAGAGTATTCAAAACAACTCACTACAAGGTGATTTGTGTATTGAAAGATGTCAGTGAGAGGAAATAGCCCCACATAAAACAGCAGCATGATGTGATGTTTGGGTGACTTGCCTTTTGCAAATATTTTGTACGGTCCAATTCCTTAGAAATGACCTAGATGTGTTTGTTGATGCAGAGAATGGTGATCATGATTTACAACTTTTTAGTGAGAAACAGTCTTATCTTATCTAGCTTGTGGGGCGTTTTCTTACAAACACACGTGGAGATGCAATTAGTATATAGTATTAGGATAATGCAGTTAGCTCTGCTTATTATTATTTTTTCTTTCCCAGAAACATCATAACTGTTGTGCGATTATTATTCGATACAGCCATTGTCTTAATACACAAACTTTAGAGTCTTTAGCTCTTTATTAGCTTATGTTAAGTTCATTTTGGTACAATAGCACTAATATACACAGCACAGGCCAATGGAAAACATTTCCACAAAAACACTTCTTAGGAGTTCCACAAAGTTCTAGCTCCGCAACTCTGCATCTAGTCAGCTTCCATTAAACATCTTTTCAATATCTCATCTCTTTTATGTTTTTCCTACCTTTAGTCGTTAGTTATGCTTTCGAAATGCTTCAATGTTGATCTGACACTGGCAAGGTATACCTTCAAAAACCCCACTGCCCTTGCGTGTGGGAGAGAGGGGCCCTGCATTCAGGTCTGTTATAAATAGAACTATGTGTCTGATCACATGGAAGTGTGCGTGTGTCCTGCATTCTCAGAGGGGCATTCCATTTCACATTTATAAATAGGATTTCTCTGGGGAGATGGTATGAATCTGTCACTGATCAGCTAAGCTGCCATTCAATAAAGGGTTAAATCCTTGAACAACATGCTGGATGGAAAATCCTTTGCTTTTATGGTTTACAGGAAGTAACACTGAAACAAGTTACGATCACTCACCTCTTATCTATGGTAATAAAAATCTGACAGTGTTATATAGTGTCATGAAGTATTACTGTAAATACATTAGAAGAATATTTCTAGAATATTATATTTAGTTGAAAAAAGAGACATTTACAAAAAACAGGAAAAATACCCTAGTGAAAAAAAAAATCTAAAATGTATTTGCTAAATATACTACAAATACATTTACATATTTATGTGCTTAAAAATACCCTGCATTTGTACTTTTGGTATACTAAACTGGTATACTTAATGTTTGCTAAATTGGAATGACTAATTTTGTATTTAATGCTGAAAGTGCTAAAAGTAGTGCTGAAGTCCAACTAAAGATATACAGAAGTATATTTGATTGTGCTAAAGTGAAAGTATACTTGAGGTACACTTCAAATTATCATACAATCATTAGACCATACAATCCTTATTAATAGTGATATTAAACACATTTTAGGCATAATATTAAGAAATGTGCATTGTGCAATAAAAAATAATCCAAATAAAGTTTAAGTATAATTCTATATCAGTAAGTCTTGTCAATAAATATGTTAATAGTTCTTGAAGTATACTTAGTATGAAATAAATATATTTTAAATAAATTATGGCATAGTTTTAGGCAATAATTAATTTGCAATAAAAATAAGTTCATTTAGTAGTGAAAATACACATAACAAACAGATATATTGAGAAACTTTTAATAAAAAGAGATTTGATACATTTGATTAAAATACTTTACAAAATATATTTTCCTGATAATACAACCATTTTAAAAAATCATTAGTTAATATACACACTTAATTTTAAAAAAATAATAATTTTGCAAATAAACATATAATAAATTGCAGGCTTTTTATTTTACAAAATGTGCAAAGAGCTTTTAGAGGGTCCCAGCCAAAGCAATCAAACCTGCAAGCAGTTTAGCATCAATTATAAAAACTGTTTTATCCTAGTGTTTATTTTGTTCATCTGTTTTAAACACAGAAAAGAATTTTAAATATTTACAGTGGCATTTAGGAAGTATGATAATATAATATGATAATGAAATTTCATGCAACAAATATTGAGTTTAAAGGAGAAAGTAGAACTTTAACCAATACAGATTTCCAGTCATATGAAGCTGTAAAAGCTGTGGCTGCAGTTTCAGCTTATCAGCCATGCTTTTAGATTGAAGCCCATACAACCTGAATGTCATTTGCAATTCATGAAATTTAAACTGTTTCCAGGTTTCAATAAAAACATCTTGTGTCCACCGTCTTAGGTACCGACTGTAGGTCTGGGAGCATTAAGTATAGCTTGATTCATTGGTGGGTCTCCGAAGCATTGTGACATGGAGTTTGAGATAATAAAGCACTGGAGGGGCCACAGTATAACGAATAAGACCACAATTAGTAATACAATGAAGAGCACAAGTCTCTTCCAGTTCCCATAAAAACCCAAGAATCGCAGCAGCCTGTGTCCACAACCGTCTCTCCTCCCCTCTGTCCTCGGCATCTCTTCTGGTTTATGCTCCCCGATGTCAATGCAGACGCAGTTGGGTATCATAGGGTTCGAGTAGCACAGCCTCTTTCCGTCTAGAAAAACGTTCTCCACTTGTTGCTGGTCACTTGGAAGTTGGCACAAAACTTCCTGGCTGGTGGCCAGATCTGGAGGACCGTGCTCAGGCACGGACGTTGGCCGCCGACAAAGAGGGCAGGTGATCTGGGTACCCTCCTGCTCTGGTGAAATTGTCACAAAGCGAGACAGACATTCCAGACAGAAGGTATGGGTACATTCGAGAAGCTTTGGTGTCTTGAAGGTGTTGTCGTATGCACAAAAGCAGATTGAACACTCTGGACCGGCATCCCAGGCGTTGTCCTGGTCATCACCGGAGGCTGCTGTCTGGTGTTGGTGCCGTATTGAATTGGTACGTGATGCTGTAGATACTTCTGGTTCCTCCATCCTGTTGTGTGATCAGAAGAAAATCTGAAATGCAAAATGAATCCTTCAAGTTATTCACTGGCACACTGATTAAAACAGTTTTTGCAATTGAGATTTAATTTCACAAATAATTACAAAGAAACAGCAAGCAAAATTTGAATTTTAAACATATTGCAGTAATCCATGTATGAGTTAAATATGGAAAAAATATGATTAAAAACTTGGTGAAACTGATATATGTGCTAAACTATTCTGAATAACTTACTATGTGATTAAAGGTAACTTCAATCTTTTATTAATAGAATGCATACTATGTTGTGTAACTGAATGAATGGGAAAAGAGCAAAATCCTTTTTGAATTTTATCATCTCAAATGGTTATATGGAAAGCTTGACAAGGACTGCCATGATACATTCATTTTTTTACATTTTAATCAGCATCACATTTATCTGCTCATCATGACTCATGATCATTTTTACATTTATTATACTGTGCCTAGACAAGTATATACATTTCCAATTTGGATCAAAGGATTTAAAGGATTTTCTTTCCAATAAAAATATGAAATGCCATTAACCTAATAATCACCCCAAGCTGGTTCAAACTGCCCCAACAAGTACTAATATTAACAGTTGCTAAATGGTTGTTGTTTCATATTAGCTCAACAAAAAACATGATGAAACTACTGATCCAACAAAACTTTTTTTTTTTTTTTTTTTGATGTTTGTTGGGGCAGCGTGAACTGAAAACAAAAAAGAAGAAAAAAGTATTACCTTTAAAGGAAGACTATATTCTTCTTTTTATCTTGGTGATGCTTTCTATGTCTTTGTGTAGATGAGTTCAAATAAAGGCTGAAAAGTCTGAAAAATTCCCAAAACAGGTATTTCAATGGCTGTCTTTCTCCAGACCTGTCAGTCTTGGTCTTCCGGTAAAGTGTAACTGACTTCACCTGCTCTTCAGAAGATTGAATTATACTTCTGAGCTGTGACTCAAGTGAGTTAAAACATAAACCACCTTGTTCTCCCTCTTTCTGATCCTCAACCCCTCCTTCACACATACACCGTCTGATACACGTACATGCGCAAATTATGGAAAAGCAGGAGGGATGACAAAGAGGGGGAAGTAGGAACTGGTTTTCTGATAGGATTAGATTACACGTTGTCACTGTATACCCTACGTAAGAATGACAAAGCACAGCAAATAAGGTTTTACACAACTAAAGCACATTCATTCACAGCATTGTGAATTATTCAGATTTTAATAGTTTAATCTGGAGAGATGATCTCTTAAATTAGGCAGGTGCTGCTGCAACTGAATATTTTGTATCGCACATACAAACGTGTAAGCGACAGTTCACCCAAAGTTGTTCCAAACCTGTAAGAGTTTCTTTCTGCTGAGCACAAAAGAGAATATTTTTAAGAACGATGGTAACCATTGACTTCCAACGTATAGAGGGAAAAAAAATCAGCATTCTTCTTTTTTGTTCAATAAAAGAAAGAAACTCATACAGGTTTGGAAGAACTTGTGTGAGTAATTGACGACAGTAGTTTCATTTTTGGTGAACTGTCCCTTTAACAAATGGAATCTTCTAAGAAAATTTTTTGTTGACAAACATGTCTGCATGTTTATTGTTATTCATTCATCTGGTTCCACAAAAACAGTGCTTATGGGAACTGATAAGACATTACACGTGCATAACAAAACCATAATACTAAAGTAATCGGCCATAAATTCAAACCATTTTCAAAGTCACATGACTGTTGTTTGAATA
This sequence comes from Tor tambroides, assembly GCA_021397915.2. Taxonomy (NCBI): domain Eukaryota; kingdom Metazoa; phylum Chordata; class Actinopteri; order Cypriniformes; family Cyprinidae; genus Tor; species Tor tambroides. The sequence continues at coordinate 12,061 of JAFVLL020043572.1, forward strand.
TATTACCGCTCTCTGTCTCACTTGGAGATAAGCAGCCAGGTATAAGGAAAATGGTTGGGATATGTTTACATGTGCAACAACAGTCACGTTTTTTTTTTCAGGGTGAGGGTGTATGTACAGTAACTTTTGTTTTACGTCATAGTGTGACTTCACTTGTGCTGAATGCTTTAAATAATCCCTTAGAAATGTGTATATTTGCAATTGTATTAAATAGTGAGACATGACAAACATCACGTAGAGGATTGAGGTAATGGAAAGACAGTCACGTGGTACTTGCTCTATTCTGATCTACTATTGTGTCTTGTAAGGAAGTGCTTATAATATTATAGGCAAATGGGATCAAAGTCCCTCGATCTGTTTACCAAAGACAGATGTAAACTGGTGATTGGTCACATTCACAGGAGCGCTTTCCTGAAATTGTTTTTGACACAAGTTAAGCCATTTAATATTTGACCATTTTAATAATTATTCTACAGATGATAACACATGAAAGTAATTACCAGCAATTAAAATGCTAAAAAGAGTTTTAGAACCACCACTCCCAACCTTACTCTACCACTTCCCAGAACTTCTATATGGTAAATGAGTCTTGGATGATCAACACCAGCCACCACCTGGACTGTTTATTTTGACCTTTTAAAATTATTTTGCAATGACATGATATAAAGTTTTTATAAGTAAAATACAAGTAAACTGTTTCTCATAAATCAAAATATCTTTTTATTTCTGTAAACACTGATATCTTCATCAAATATGATTCAATATGTGATCAACACTCAACATCAACATACAAAAAAGTTCATCAACATCCATCTAAACATAATTCATATACAAAAACTATTGACATGCTTTCCAGTTGCTGCACAACAGCCAGTAAAATGACACAGAAATAAGTTGAATTTAAGTGGTTATATTCTAGAATCAGTATCACTGATGTATCTCCATGAAACCACATCATTTACCTTCACCTTAAGTAAACATTCCTAGCTTTTGCTTAATCCAGCATACTAAGGATTTTAAACTTTACAAAACAAGGTTCAAATACCCTTCCTAAAATGAAGTAGAAAATGTGTAGAAAAATCATAATCCTTTAAATAAACAGAACCTTTATTACAAATGAGAAAACCTAAAAACTACACACAAAATCATAAATATATATAGGCATACGGGATGATATGGCATTTTAAAGGCCACTATTTGCAATAAACATCTACAAAATAAAGTAAAAAAAAAAAAAAAAAAAAAGGTAACTGATTTCTCTGGTCCTTTTATAGAAATACCAGTGTATCACTCTCTTTATAACACTAAAATGATATCAAGCATTTAGTTTGTTTGTTTTTTCAACCAAGAAACAAGATCAGTTTACTAAAGTTCTTTCATAATTTTACATTCTAATTTTGATTTTTACAAAATCAAAAATGGTGACTATGTCTTCATTCATTAGCACATTCACTTAATGGCACTTTGTCTTATATAATGGGAAGATGGAATTAATATAGTAGGTAACTGTGTTTGGCAACAGTTTTTCACAACTTTGCTTATCTATTGGGTATTAACAGCAAGTTTGCAACTTTAAGGCCTAGAAAATCTGAATTTATCATTATTTACCTGGGAAAACCTTTGGTGCAATCCAGAAACTTTTATGTTGAATATAGTGAGAAATGGGCCATTGTTAACAGGTGGAAATTTCATGCATTTGTTAGTAGAACATGAATATCTTGTTAACATTGAAACCCAACCCAGGAGTATTTTCAATGCTCTTACAGGGTATTTTCCAGCATATCTATATGGCATTAATAAGTGCTAATGGAATTTGTGGAGATGGTACAGGATTACTAGAAAATATATTATTTGTGTATACAGGTACAAAACAATTCTTTTAACCAAATGGTAAATGTGTCAATTTATTTATTTATTATTTATTTATTTTTAACTTGATGAGGTTTGAGGAGTAGGTTGTGTGCAAATATGACTAACTGCGGAAGTCTTGTTTTGGATTCTAGTTTCAATATCATAAGATTCAAAAGTACAATATCACACAAAAATACTGGTAATAAATATAAACATTACAAAATTCATTGAAAAAAAAAAACAACTTACTAGACTGAATTATAGCTTAACAATCAAAAATACTCTAGTAGTGCAACACCTGGTCTTTTTAAAAAAAACAACAACAACAACATATTGTGTGAAAAATATATAAATAGAAATAAATAACTGGCTTCAGTGAAAAGAAAAGGTTTCCAAGATAAAGCCTACATCAAGACATTTCACTTCTTCATGTAGCCTACAAAGGAAAGTTTCACCAAAAAGTAAATCCTATAAGAAAACAGTGTGATAGGACAGGCCCATGTTTTAAAAGTGGGCTCATAGCTGGCCCTTGGAGTCTGGTCACACATTGTATACCTTGGTTACTGCCCCTGTTGCCACAGTAGCACTGCTTGCTGCTGATGATGCTGATGTTGCTGATGGCCTCTCCCTCCTGACATATCTTGGCTTGCGAACTGTAGATGATTTAAAAAATAAATGAGTAAGAACAAAAGGATCACATTCACCCTACAGTATACATTAAACAGAGCAAGTAAAGGTTTTTAATAATCAGATATTCCAAATAGATGTTTTGGAATTTAGCACAGTTGGAATTAGAATGCACCACCACTTTGGAACTTTGATTAAATTTAAAATACACATTATATAGTAGTTCAAATTTCTCCTACCTGAAGATGTAGCTTCAGGAATCATGGCAGCCTTGTGAACAAAAAATTAACACGTTAATACTTTGGTATCCACACAATGCTATGTTTGTTTATATAACATCAAAAATATTTAGACAAAAACAAATTGATTATAGATCCCTTACCGTCTCACTAGGTTGGAATATAAAAGCTGGAATATAAAATTACACAAATTTACAACCTCCCCATAATTTATGTTGAATAAAAATGAATATATACATATGTATTCATACATAAAATATGCAACTCAGTTGGGTAAAAAAAGTCAGCCAAAGCTTTAACTGATTTACATATTTATGGCCTTTAAGACTTTTTTTTTTTACCCTTATTGCTCTTGTAGAAGACACCAGGGAGGCGGTTAGAACGCTTAAGGTAAAAGAAAGATGCAACCGAGAGGATGAGACCCAGGCTGATCAGTAGAGTTCCTAGAAGAACAGAAGCTGCTACACCTGGACCACCTGCCATTACAGACACAGTGCACAAAAAGATGAGATTGGTGAGTGCAAATCAATATAGAAAAAAGATTGTAAAGCTGTTTTTGTGGGCTATTCATATAAATATCATTAAACAATGGTAGTAACTTACCAATCACTGTGATTAAAGGTACTAGAATGTGACTAGTCCTTGCTAGAGGAAGAGATGAAAACAAACAATGAAATAAATAAAAAGATTTAAAATATATATACACATAATAAACTAAATACATCAAAAAGAGCCCTACTAGTGTTGTAAGGAATAGTTCACCCAAAAATGAAAAACTGCTGAAAATTTACTGACTTCTTACTACGCTTCTTCCAATGAAAACGTCAATCCTCTGTTGTCCACTGACATATTTGTTCAGAACTGGACTCTTTTTCCTTGTAAATGGTGCTTAATCTATGCATATTTCTCTTCTGATTCCGATGAGGTGACTTTTTCACAGAAGCAAGCAATATTATGGATTATGGAGTCGTATTTTAGCTGGAAGCAATGGTTTGAAGTCAAAAACGTCTTGATAAATTTGTTTATTACAAACATGCCTTTCACTTCACAAAATGTTAATTGATGGGCTGGAGTTATGTGGAGTACTTGTGGATTATTGTGATGTTTTTATCAGCTGTTTGGACTCTCATTCTGATGGCACCCATTCACTGCAGAGGATCCATTGCTGAAGCAAGTGATGTAATGCTAAATTTATCCAAATTTGTTTAGGTGAAGAAACAAATTAATCTACATCATGAATGGCCTAAAGGTGAGTAAATTTTCAGCCAATTTTTAGGTGAACTATTTCTTAAACATTTCAGTAAAGCAAGATAGAGGAATTATGCATGCATGTGCATAAAGTGTGTTTACTTATTAAAAAAAAAACATTACAAGCAATCTTCTGAACTATACAGATGTTCATTAATGTCACAGCACTTACTGTTGTTAAGTAAAGTTGAATTCCCCTGCTCTGTTGAGTTACAGGACACACAAAGTGTTGTACTGTTATCCTGAACTTGAAGAAACCCTAGAGGAGGATTCAAGGTTACAAAATATATATCATTTATACCAAATGTCCATGTCAATTACATACAAGATTTCACAGAAACAAAATGTGCTCATGTTGTATTAAATAGGCCCATTTATTTGCAGTTCTGTTTAAATTTTACTAATGATATTACTTTAGAAACATACCAGGATCACAGAGTGTAATATTCGCACAGGTTTCATTCATTCTCTTTATTCTTTCACAACAGTCATTGGAGTTTTCTAGCAGCGCCTGAAACACATGCAAAACCAAAAT